>MU226351.1:1356409-1367833 GCA_018584345.1 Thuja plicata
AATGTGAAAATGCTTACTGGGTTAAAGGACTGAATTACAATTTGTTAAGTGTTTCTCAGTTGAACAATTCAGGTCACAGAGTAGCATTTGAAAATAAGAAGGCAAAGATCTTCAATGAATTAGGAAGATTGATTGGTATCGATGAGTAGACAAAAGGTAACCTTTTCTATCTTGATGACACTAACACCACTTGTTTGATGGCTAGAAATGAAGACATATGGTTGTGGCACAAAAGGTTGTGGCACAAAAGATAAGCAACAAAAGGAATGTCAGAGGCTTACCAACAATGATGTAGCCCAAGCATATCATGTGCAAGAATTGTCAAAAAGGTAAGATGACAAAGTCTAGTTTCAAGAGAAAAAACCCATACATCTACTGAAATTCTAGAATTAGTCCATACAGACCTATCTGGACCCATGAGGACAAAGAGCTACTATGGAGATAGGTATTTGATTCTCTTTATTGACAATTTTTCTAGAATGATGATAGGCATTTTTTTAAAAGATAAATCAGAAGCATTTAAGATGTTTAAATGGTACAAAGCAATGGTAGAAAAACAAAGTGAAAAGAAATTGAAATGCTTAAGGTCAGATAGAGGAGAGGAAATTACTTCAAAAGAATTCACTGATTATTGCAATGAGCATGGAATTAAAAGACAGGTTTCTGAACCAAGGACACCACAAAAAAATGGAATTGATGAGAGGAGAAATAGATCAATTGTTGACTGTGCAAGATCATTGATGATTGAGAAAAGAATCACTCAAAATTTTTGGAGGGAAGCTTTCAGTACTATTTTCTATACATTAAACATAGTAAAATTAAAAAAGTGATGTAATGCCTCCAAGTCCAGTTGTTACCGATAGTCAGCTTGACTGTGCTCTAAGGTCTCCTGCATAGACCTTATAGGGTATTGCTCCACCCCAACTTGAGGAAGTCACTAAGATCTTCACCTCAAGTGCCCTAGACCAGGCTTACACTGTAAAGCTACTTTTTCATGCTATAGAACCCATTAGGATAGATTCATTTCCCAAGCTAAACCGATGGGTTCGACCTGAAGAATGCAACAATACATATCACACACAAAATCCATTAAATCTGTTCTTTCTTATTCACAAGAACTAAGCTATTACAAGATGATATAGTCTGTATCTCTCTATCTATCCTCTATCTCATATTATATACTCTCTATTACAAAATCTCTTCAGCTATATATACATCCATCAAAATATCACCCAAAATATTTGATACTCGTGGACAACTTCAACCAGCTTGCAAAGGCAGCCAAACTGAGCAATAACTGACCCTTCCAAAATAGGAATAGGTGTCCCTGATCCTTTCAAGCAAAAATGACATGTAGAAAGTTGTTGTAAATGACCCAATTGGTCACAAATGTCACATCCACATTTCCTGGGTCGTTAACCAATATTACCGAGCGCCAGTGTTGACTTTTCAGAACAATAGAAATAGCGTCAATTTCCAACCCTGACAACAAACACAGTCACCAATGGTCATCACCACCCAGCATCCCTGATGAGAACTACCAACAAGCATTGTTGACGAACAAAGATAAACAAGAATTATCGACGAACAAAAACCCACGGACATCACCAACAATCAAAACTAACAAGCCTTGTCGACAAACAAAAATTGATGGGCAGAAACCGACGGGCATCACCGACAAGCAGAGTAACTTAACTTAGGTGCTCCTACACCATAATCCTGAAGTGGAAAAGAATCCAAGTCCCATGGATTCAGTGACCTCTTTCTAGTCTTCCAATTTGGGGGTACTGCTTGGTGACCTTGATGAATCAGAAGGCCAGCAAGATTCTCTGTCAATCCTGCAACAAAGGAGTTATAAAACAAAAATGTCATCACTGCCTCATGCACCAAAACATAAGTTTGGTTCAACACTCCTTCCTCCATAAGAACCTTTAATGGGTCCACCACATTTTCATATGAGATGCCTTGTTTGTTTGCATCCTCTATAGGACAAATGACCATCCCAACTTGAATCTCCTTGTCATTCGCATGACTCATAGCCCTAGTAATTTTAGTAGCATCCTCTACAAACTTCTTGTCACCATCTTCATGACCCTTTGCACCATGAGATTCCTCCACTAACTTTTGCTGCATAGTCGTTGTTGTTAGATCTAATTTCTCCCCTTGTCCTGGCAATGGACAAATCTACACTTTGTCTTCAACTAGGACCTCTATTTGATCCTTATCATTACGTACCTCTTCAAGATACTTCTTCTCTAAAGCATCTCCACACATCATATCTGATTTAGAACTAAGAACCTCTGCAACATCTGGAATCTTCTCCTCAATAGGTGCTTTGTCATCTTATTGTTGCTTGCACAAGAACTCATCTCTCTCTTCTTGTTCTAACTATTCTTCCATCATCTTCTTGGTTGCTTGCATCTGGGCTTCATTTGCTTCTATTCTTTTTCTTATGTTTCTCATCTCTTCTAGTATTTGGTTTCTTTCTTTGTCTTTCTTTCTTGCTGCTATTTCTTCTCTTTGCTTTCTTTCTGAATCTTTAAAGGCTTTATATGCCTCATATATTACACTCTCTTCTGCTATCAAAATCATCTTGACTATCTTTTCCAACTGCAAGGGTCGATGCCTCCTCTTCTTCTTCTGTCAACTATGACTCTAATTAATGGAGTGCATATTGGTCGCTATCTACCACTCTTCCTATTGCTTTAGACAACCTCCATATTTCCATCTTACCCAAACAAGATTCTGGAAGATGCTGACCACCCTTCTCTTAGTGGTTTCTCTCTTGCACCTTCTACCCAGACTTATCTAAATTCTTGATGGAGACAATACCAAGACCTCCGTTGAGATCTTCACACTCATAAGAACAACTTCATCCTCCTGCAACTCTGATGGATCAACATGAAACCATGAACTTCATAATAAGAACCAGACAAACCCAACACTGCCTGGTGTAGATCACCTTCCATCTGCACGCTTATAATCTTCTAAGCTCTGATACCAATCTGATGTAATGCCTCCAATTCTAGTTGTTACTGACAGTCAGCTTGACTATGCTCTAAGGTCTCTTGCATAGACCTTATAGGGTATTGCTCCACCCCAGCTTGAGGAATTCACTAAGATCTTCACCTCAAGCTCCCTAGACTAGGCTTACACCGTAAAGCTACTTTTTCATGCTATAGAACCCATTAGGATAGATTCATTTCCCAAGCTAAAGCAAGGGGTTCAACCTAAAGAACGCAACAACACATGTCACACACAGAATCCATTAAAATTGTTCTTTCTTATTCACAAGAACTAAGCTATTACAGGATGATACAGTTTGTATCTCTCTATCTATCCTCTATCTCATATTCTATATTCTCTATTACAAAATCTCTTCAGCTATATATACATCCATTGAAATATCTCCCAAAATATCTGATACTCATGGACAACTTCAACCACCCTACAAAGGCAGCCAAACTAAGCAATAACTGACCCTTCCAAAATAGGAATAGGTGTCCCTGATCCTTTCAAGCAAAAATGACACGTAGAAAGTCATTGCAAATGACCCAGTTGGTCACAAACGTCACATCTGCATTTCTTGGGTCGTTAACTGACATTATCAAGCACCAGTGTTGACTTTTTAGAACAACAAAAATAGCGTCAGTTTCCAACCCTGACAACAAACAAAGTCGCCGATGGTCATCACCACCCAGCATCCCTGACGAGCACTACCAAAAAGCATCACCGACGAACAAAGATAAACAAGCATTGCTAATGAACAAAAACCCACGGACATCATCGACAATCAAAACTAACAAGCCTTGCTGATGAACAAAAACCGACGGGCAAAAATCGACGGGCATCGCCGAAAAGTAGAGTAACTTAACTTAGGTGCTCCTGCACCAAAAAGGACACAAAGAAGACACCCTATTAGCTTTATTATGGTCATACACCCAATGTAAGTTACTTCATAATCTTTGGTAGTCAATGTTATATATTGAAGGATGAAATAAATAGAAAACTTGACTGCAAAAGTGAAGAATGTGTCTTCCTAGGGTATTCAACCAAAAGCGAGGCTTATAAATGTCTTAACAAGTCATCTAACAAAATCATTGAAAGAGAAAATATGAAAATAGATGAATTTGTAGAAAAGAATGATAAGGAAAGAAAAAAGGAACCAGAGGAATACAACAAGTTTGTTTATACAGAACCTAACACTCTACCCGAGCAAAAGTGTGTCACTCCCAAGCATCAGAACATTGCACTCGAGCATCAGGCTACAATTACCGATGATCAAGTTAATACTCAAGATGATGTTCAAAATAATGGAGATGAAAATGAAGGTGAAGAAGATAATCAAAATGATGAACACAGATCTGAACTGAAGCTTTCCAAGTATGTCAGAAGACATCATCCACAAAACTAAATCATAGGAGATAAGAAGGCAGGAACAAGAACAAGAAGAAAGTCACTTAACACCAGATGTTTACTTTGTGATTTTGAGCCTAAATATGTTTACAATGCACTTGAGAATGAAGAATAGGTTAGTGCTATGAATGAGGAGATAGAACAGATTGAGAAGAACAATACATGGACACTAGTACCAAGACCATATGACATGAATGTCATCGGTACCAAATGGATATTCAAAAACAAGCTGAATGAGAATGGAGAAGTCACTAGAAACAAAGCAATATTAGTATGCAATAGATATGCACAAGAAGAAGGTATTGATTATGGAGAAACCTTTGCACTCATTGCTAGACTAGAAGGAGTTAGAATAATACTTTCTTATGCTACATTTAAAGGATTCAAGGTATACCAAATGGATGTCAAATATGCATTCCTAAATAGAATATTGGAAGAAGAGGTATACATTGAACAACCAGAAGGGTTTGTTAATCTAGACAAGAGAAACATGGTATGTAGACTACATAAAGCCTTGTATGGATTGAAACGAGCACCAAGAGCCTAGTATGAAAGACTTCACTCATATCTCATTAACATAAAATTTGTTAGAACAAGTGAAAATAACAATCTATACTTAAAAGAAGATACCTATGGTAGTATTTTGATTGCTGAAATTTTTGTTGATCATATCATTTTTGGGGGAAATGAATTGTTATGCAAATCCTTTGCTAATGAAATGAGAAAGGAATTTAAAATGTCTATGTTTGGAGAGATCAAATTCTTTCTTGGTCTATAGACTCTTCAACAAGATGGAGGCATATACATCACTCAATCCAAATACATCAAGGAAGTGCTAAAGATATTCAAGATGGAAGATTCCAAACCAGTTGGAACACCTATGGATACTAGATGCAAACTGACAAAAGAAGACAAGACAAATGAGATAAATCAGACCTTATATAGATCAATGATTGGCAAACTGATGTATGTTGTTCACACTAGACCAGATATAGCACATGTAGTGGGGATAGTTGCAAGATTCTCTGCTAATCCCAAAGAATCACATATGACTGCTATCAAAATAATTCTGAGGTATCTAAAGAACACCAAGGAATTTGGCTTATGGTACAAGAGAGAAAGAAAATTTGAGCTACAAGTCTATACATATGCTGATTGGGATGGAAACATTGATGACCAAAAGAGCACAACTGGAGGAACATTCTTCATGGGTGACAGACTTGTCCCATGGATTAGCAAGAAGAAAGGTTGCATCTCAGTCTACTGTAGAAGTAGAGTATGTGGTTGTTGCAAATTGCTCCAATATTGCATGGATCAAACAATTATTGGAAGGTATGCATATGAAGATCATTGAACCAGTAATTATCTATTATGATAATACCAGTGCAATAAAAATTTATAAGAATCCAGTCATGCATGCTAAGACTAAGCATATTGCTATCAAGTATCACTATCTAAGAAAACAAGTGTAAGCAAAGGAAGTGACACTAGAATATGTTCAATCAAAGGACTAGTTAGCTGATATATTCACCAAGCCATTATCGAAGGATATATTTGAGTACCTAAGACAGGGACTAGAGGTTCAATCCTTGTCTATTGGTCAGTAATCTGACTAGGAGGTTGCATCAACCTATACCAAATATGAAGATCAATCATATTGATGCAAACACTGAGATGGACAAAAATAGATACATATGTACATTGCAAGGTTCATATCTGCACCGAAAATCAAACATTGTATTGCTGATGGATAGGGAAATTCAAGGAATATATTATGCAAAGGAATGGAATGTGATATAGATGATAAAACAAGGAGAAGTATGTTTGTTTGGAATTTTTTTCAAAGGGAGAGATGTTCCCATTATCATACAAAAGGGAGAGAAATATCTCATTATCATAAGGGAGAATTATCTTACAAAAGAGAGATTTTCTTTATCATACAAAGGAAGAGATTATATCATTATCCATGAAGAGAAGTTATTGAGAATCAAAAAGGAAGAGTTAATCAATATTCTAAGGGAGAGAAATTAATTACATATGACATATCCATCTAAGGGAGAGAACTCAGACAAAGAGAAATATTGTTGTCAAAGGAAAAAGAGATTATCAAGAAGAGGAACAGTCAAGGCAGAACACATATCAAAATAGAGGAAGAAGATGCTACATCGATCCAGTGAAGGGATTGAAGGTTGAAGACAACCACTCTGCAAGAAACAAATCTAAGCTATTTTTGAGCTTACCGAGAGCCAGACATTTGCAATAGTTACATTAGGAAAGCTTGTTGAAACTGTATATTTCATATTGTATTAGTGATAGTATAGTATGATAATGCAGTATGTTGCCATCAATGCCAAAGGGAGAGATTGATGACATGTAACTGATTGAATGTTTGAAGATGTTAAGTTGATCATTGAAATGTAGAAGGATAATGCAAGACATTAAATCAGTCAATGGATTGTATTGTCATTGATGTCAACCTGATATAATCTAATCGGTTATAATCAAAGTGTCAAATACTTTAGAGAATCAAAGAGAAAAAGATTATTCTTTCTGTAATACATAAAAGACAAGTATTCACATTGTGACTTCAAAAAATGACGGTCAGTGAAACCTGATGGATAGAGATCACCAACAGTCAAGTCATAGTGATTCCCAAGAAAGAACACCAATGAGCATTACTGACAAGCAGAATCACAAGCAAACCCGATGACCAGAAAAATAGTGTAAACCGACGGAGAAGCCCGAGGAGAACTAGAGTGTTGACCGACGCTATCAAAGAGTTAAACACTGAAATTAACTTGAGTTCAGAAATGACAAAATATCTAGTTAGCAGAGCTAAATATAGAGTTAACTGGTAGTTATCATTATTTTCATCGACAAGATAAGCCAGAGATAAGTAATGTATTTAAAGTTGTTTTGTCCAGTTGGCAAAAAGATCTTAGCGAGATAAAATACGAGTTTTGGCTTAAATCTGATTGGCAAGAATTGTGGATCACACCAAGATCAAGAACCTAACAATGGTGATATCATGTCTATAATGAGACAACTCAATTCATTACGAATTGGAGTGTGGAGAAAAGAAAAAGAGGATGATAAAGAGAAATTGATGAAGAGCAAATTCATATAGTACTGATCAACATGCTGAGGAAAGAGCTAAAGAATTTTGCGGACACTGAGAAATAGATCACAACATCATCGAGTAGAATCAAAGTGGAGCAAAGGTATAAACATAGTTATATTGATCAGAATAGTTTTGTGAGATTACAATAGATCTAAAAATTTGCAAGTATAAGTTGTATATGTGAACAAATCATACTATTTCAGTTTAACCATTGATTCAGAAAGTCTCTTAACTAAGCAAGATTTAAAGATCCTTTCTATATTGAGATACATCCCAAGGAGTATCAAAAAGTCTGATCATGAAGATAGCATGAGATGCCAGATACCTATTGATAGACCAAGTGATCAAGGATGGTAGCATAGAGATGCCCGATATCAAGTGACAGACTAAACTTTTAAATCCCTAACAAGGTCAAACCTAACAGTGTGTTTGTAACCTTTAACAGGGTTGGCTCTTAACTGAGATCACTTTAGAAGAGTGAAAATTTTGGGTTACTAGTCCTAAGTGGTTTTTCCCTTAATAGGGTTTCCATGTTAAAATCCATGTTTCAATGTGTTTATGAGTCATTACTTTAGTGTTTTGCATTACACTTAGCTTAAATGGATTGATCGGTATACTCTAGATAATTTATTGTTTTTTGGTAAATTAATAGACTGTTGTTCGGTAAATCTATAGTAGAAGGTTTCACAAAGCATTTCGAGCAGTAGTAATTTGATATAAGTATTTGGAGGCATTCATCTTATAGGACTAAAGATAACTAGAGGTATAATATTGTGTTAGTAAGTTTTAAGGGTTGATTATTGGAATATTTTTTAGGCCACTGATTCACCCCCCTCTTAGTTATTACTAACACTTTATTCTTGAAAGAAGTACCGTTATCCAAAACTATCATTGAAGGAATACCAAATCATGCTATAATATGATTAAGAATAAAATCACAAATAACATCCACAACAATTGAACGGAGAGGAATAGCTTCTACCCACTTCGTAAGGTAATCTGTAGTTGTCAGTGATGACATGTAACTGATTAAATCTTTGAAGATGTTAAGTTGATGATCATGCAAGGCATTAAATCAGTTAATGCATTGTATTATCATTGATGTCAACTTGATATAATCTGAATGATCATGGAAATATTGCCAAAGATTTCAAAGAACCAATGAATCAAAGGCTATGCCATCAGTAATGCATATAAGTCAAGTATTCACTAAGTTACTGTATACATCAACGGAGTGCACGTCGATGGACAGAGTAAAAGTGCAAAGTCACAGTGTTATTCAATGAGCAAATGCACAACACTTCCGATGAGAAAAGTCATAGTGTTTCCCAATGAGCAAAGCACAGAGTAACTCGACAAAAAGAATTATAGTGTTGCCCGAAGAAAAAGACAAGGATGAAGATCTTGATGACAACTGAAGTCACACTGATGGAATAGTCAATTATCACCGATGACTAACTGGAGTGTTGACCGATAGAACATAGAGTTTAGAAAATAACAAAATGCTTAGTTGTCAAAAGCTAAAAGATAGACTTAACTAATACTTATCATTGTTTTAATCATCTAGATAAAGCCAGAGATAAGTAATTGATTTAAATCTAATTTGTCCAGTTGGCAAGAAGATCTCTTTGAGATTAAACTAGAGTTTTCTTTAAATCTAATTGGTGAGAATTGTGGATCACTCAAAGAATCAAGAAAGCCAAGTAAAGGTAAATCATTTCTATAAAGAGACAAACCCAATTCATTATGAATTGGAGTGTGGGGTGAAAAAGAGAAGAGGAAAGATGCTAAAGAAAATATGAAGGAGAAGAAAGTCTTCATTCAGTCCCGATCAATCAAGCTAAGGAAAGAGATAGATTCTCTAGACACCGACAAATAGTGAGATAGCATCACAAAGTAGAACAGTGTGGAGCAAAGGTATAGAATTGATTATATTGATCAGAGAGGTAATGCACTTACAATAGATCTAAAAATCTGCAATTACATTGTATGTATGAATAGATCATTAATGTTTCAGTTTAACCATTGAAGCATCAAGTCTCTTAACCGAGCAGGACTTAAAATTCTTCTAAAATTGAGATACATCCCAAGGAGTATCAAAAAGTTTGATCATGAAAGTAGCATTGGATATGCCCGATACCTATTGATAGGCCAAGTGAGTGTTTGATCAAGGATGGTAGTATTAGATGCCAGATACTAGGTGATAAACTATCTTTTAAATCCTTTAGCAAGGTCACACCTAACAGTGTGTTTTTAACCTTTAGCAAGGTTGGATCCTAACAAAGGTCACTTCAAAAGAGTAAAAATTTGGGGTAGTGGTCCAAGTGGTTTTTCCCTTAACAGGGTTTCCACATTAAAAATCCATGTGTTATGTGTTTATTTTTTATTAGTTTACTATTTTACATTTCACATATGCAATTATGGATTGATCAATATACTCTACATATTTATTGTGTTTCGGTAAATAGTTGACTGCTTATTGGTAATCATATAGAAGAGAGATTTACAAAGCAATCTGACAAATAGTAAATTGATATAAGTATTTCAAGACATTCATCTTGTAGGACAAAAGATAAATAGAGGCATAATTTGTGGTTATAAGTTTTAAAGGGTTGATTTAAGGATTAATTTTTGAGGCCACTAATTCACCCCCCTCTCAGTTATTACTAACAATTGGTATCAAAGCTTGTGTTCTTAAACAGAAGGTTTCAAGACCTAAGCTAAAGATCACAAGATGAACAGATGAGATGTGCCCAAGTTGAACAAAGATAATTTTGCTTCATGGCAAAGAAGAATAAGAATCCACTTATCAGGTATTAGAAATGATGTTACTCAATACTTAGATACTGAATATGTGTTGCCCACAGGAGCACCAACAGTTGAGAAAATGAGATAGCAGCATGAGCATAATTGCATGATGATAGAGCTTGCTTCCCCACTCTCTAATGTTGAATTTGAAGATGTCAAAACCTGCAAGACTACAAAGCAGATGTGGGACAAATTGATGCTTATACATGGTGGTGACAAGAATGTTTTGAGAGCCAAGGAAAAAAGCGTTAGAGGAAAGTTTGATGATCTCAAAATGAAAGAAGGTGAAAACATCACATAGTACAACAGAAGAATCAAAGAGGTAGTCAATGTTATCCGAGGAGTTGGAGGTGTACTAGAAGAAGATACAGTGGTAAGTAAAATTCTAAGAACCTTACTACCTACTTATGCTATTAGAGTATCTACCATTCAAGAAATGAGAGCAGTAGCAAATAGAAATGTTACTCTAGATAGTTTCATTAGAAGACTTATTTCATTTGAAATGAATAAATTTGATAATAGTGTCTTACTAAACATAGAGTCCACATTCAAATATTCTTTAAGAATAAGTAAATCAAGTCCTAAAAACACTATGAGAAAAGATAGTGATAGTGAAAGTGAAGAAGATCTTGATGAAATTGAAGAACTTATGGCAAGAAGAATGCAGAGAGGCAAAGGTAGATACAAAGGTAAATTACCACTTGTTTGTTTTAATTGTAAAGGGATTGGCCACTTCGCTACAAGATGTCCTAACAGAAGAAAAGATGACAGAATTAATGACAGATCATTTGAAAATAAGTCTGACAAAGGTGATTATAGAAGCTAGTGACAATCAGAAAGAAGGGATACTCAAGACTACAAGGACAAAGGAAAGAAGGCCAGTTACCTAGAAAAATGCAAAGATGATGATACTGACACTGAATCTGAGGAAGACATCGAGATGGTGTTTGTGGCAGTAAAAGATGATTTAGATGATGATGAAGAAAGGTATGTAGAAACTACACTCATATCTAAAGTTAGTAAAAATGATGTCTGGATCATAGATAGTGGCTACACTCACCATATGACCAGTGATAAGA
>MU226351.1:1367883-1379132 GCA_018584345.1 Thuja plicata
TAAAAGATGATTTAGATGATGATGAAGAAAGGTATGTAGAAACTACACTCATATCTAAAGTTAGTAAAAATGATGTCTGGATCATAGATAGTGGCTACACTCACCATATGACCAGTGATAAGAAAAAATTTGAGACTTTTGAATACTATAAAGGTGGTTCAATAAGAATGGGTAATGACACACCTTATCCAATTGAAGGTAGAGGAACCACAATGTTGAATAACTAGATAAAATGTGAAAATACTTATTGGGTAAATAGATTGAATTATAATCTATTGAGTGTTTCTCAGTTAAATAATTTAGGTCACAGAGTAGCATTTGAAAATAAGAAGGCAAAGATCTTCAATAAATCAAGAAATCTGATTGGTACTGGTGAGCAGACAAAAGGTAATTTATTCTATTTGAATGATACTGACACCACTTTCTTAATAGCTAGAAACAAAGACATATGGTTGTGACACAAAAGATTGTGTCATGTGAACTTTGACAACATGATAAAGATTAGCAAAAAGAGAAATGTAAGAGGCTTACAACATCAAGTGTAAGAATTGTCAAAAAGGTAAGATGACAAAGTCTAGTTTCAAAAGAAAAACCCATACATCTGATGCCATTCTAGAATTAGTCCATACTAACCTATGTGGACCTATGAGAACAAAGAGTTATTATGGAGATAGATATTTTATTCTCTTTGTTGATGATTACTCTAGAATGATGACATTCATGTTTTTAAAAGATAAAGTAGAAGCATTTAAGATGTTTAAATGGTATAAGGCAATGGTTGAGAAACAAAGTGGTAAAGAATTAAAATGTTTAAGATCAAATAGAGGAGGGGAATTTATTTCAGATGAATTCACTAACTTTTGTAATGACCATGGAATCAAAAGATAGGTCTCTGCACCAAGAACACCACAACAAAATGGAATTGCTAAAAGAAGGAACAGATCCATAGTTGATTGTGCAAGGACACTGATGATAGAGAAAGGCATCACCCAAATCTTCTGGAGAGAAGCTGTCAGTACTTCTATTTACACATTGAACAAAGTACAATTAAAGAAAGACACCAAAAAGACACCTTATGAGCTTTGGTATGGATACACATCCAATGTAAGTTATTTCAAAAAAATTGGCAGTTAGTGTTATATCTTAAAAGATTGTAGAAATGGAAAAATTGACTCCAAGAGTCATGAAGGAATCTTTCTAGGGTATTCTACCAAGAGCAAGGCTTATAAATGTCTAAATAAATCCTCTAACAAAATTATTGAAAGTTCAAATGTAAAGATAGATGAATTTGCAGAGAAGAATGAAAAGGAGAGCACTAAAGAACCAAAGGACTATAATGGGTTTGTTTACAATGAAGAACCTGGCACCCTACCTGACCAACAATGTAAATATCTCGAGCAACAAATCATTACACCTGAGCATCAGGCTACAAATACTGACGATCAGAATATTGCTCAAGATGATGCACAAAGTGATGGAGAATAGAATGAAGGACAAAATGATGATCAAGCTGATAGACAAAGAGATGAACTTTTACTTACAGGATATAGGACTATGTGCGTGATTGGAAAACATTTGGAGAACATACACAAGTAAGATCCTTATGGAGTAGAATACTATGTCACTATCCATGTTCATGTGCAAGGTTGGTTTGTCCCTTGCTCATTGTTTGAAGACATTGATTTCTTGAATTCCCTGATTGTTGTCTTGCATGCCTGATTCATGATAAAACCTATTAATGCATCTAGTTGGTCAATTAAAATGAACAAATTTGAGTTCCTAAGTTATGAAAACTTCAATGGATTTCTCCAAAGAGTGTTATGACATTTTGCTCAATGTCCAAATGAACTTAAATGGTATCAATTTACACAAAATTACTCTTGGTCTTCTTTCTTCCGCATCTCCCATGTCTTCCTGGTCTCCCACTTCCATCATTTCTCTTCTTCCTTGACACTTCTTCCTCTTCTTCCTAAGATCTTCACGTATTCTGTTTCTTTTCCTCTTATTATCTAGTTTATCTTCTTCTATTCATTTCTTTTGTCACTCCCATGTTTTATTCCTCCTCTTCTAGAACCATGAATTTCAAATATCTTGTTATGGAACCTCTCTTGAGAATAGATGATCTCAAACTTATTGCTCAATTTGAAGAGTGGTGTTCCTCCAAAAATTGCATGGATGATAAATTATAAAAAAAAATGAAAAAAAGCGAGTGAAATAGATGCCTTTGCTAGGATCATACACATGATCTACTCACAAACTCTTTCTTCCAACTGTCTTTCATTTTCTAAATCTTCTCATCTTTCCTCATCATCCAAATCTTCTTCTTCCACTAGGTCTTCACTTTCATCTTCTTCATGATCTTGTTCTTCTTCTACTTCTCCCAAGAGTCATACTTCTCTTCTCAAGACATACCATAATGAGCAACGTGATGACCCTTATGATACCTCTTCTATGAAGAATGACACGCCCATCTTTGATGACTCTGATGATCCCATCTATTATGACTTTAATGATTATGATGACTATGATGATGGACAATATAGTGATATCTATGACACCTCTATTCCTAAGAGTCCTCCTTTCCATGTGCTTGTTTATACCAGTAAGGGTTCATCCCATTGGATTGATTGTGATGGTGATCCATATGATTATGATTTTGAAAGAGATTTTGATGAATTTTGTGAACAACAACTGGCTGGTACTTCTATTGAGGAAGAGAAACTTCACTGCGCTGATTTTAAACAAAAATATCATAAGAGTTTCTCCTCTAAGGATTCTCATGCTAAAAATAAATATTGCACTCTCAAGCAAGATCATGTTAATGATGAACCTTTGTTTTGTGATTATTCCCTTCCATCCTCTACTTCCTCCAATACTCATACATCTCCTAAAGTTGCCAAATCCTCCATTTGATAGAAGTCCTAATGCTTTTCATGTGGTTCCCTATAGTTACCCTCAAGGACTACCTCTTAAAGAAACTAAATCTAACCTTCACTTGGCTGAAAATACTTTAAATAATGCTAAACCTAAAGAGCCTAAGCCTTTATATGCTATAATTCCTACTTCAGCTAATCCTTCCCCATCTCTTTCCAAGTCTCCCATACAATTCCAACATGCTTCCTTGTCCTTAGAAGTGGCTCCATGTCAAGAGGACTCTAAAGATGATAAAGAAAAGAACATAAAGAAATATCAAGATCAAGAAACCTCCATGTCATCCAATCCTTTTCATGATGTCTCATCCATTTCATGGTTCTTTTGATCTCTTACGCCCTTTCTCATTCATTCCACCATGTCTTAAGTCTACTCCTAAGCAAGATCAAGTTACTACTTACACCGTTGATCTTATTGACAATACAAATAACCTTACCCCACTTATTCTTTCCAAAGATGATACTTCCATTAAGGTTATTAAAAATGGTGTTGTTACTTCCAATATTAAGCCTATTAAAAATCAAGAAGAAAATTATGCAATTATGCTATCCAAAAATCCTTCTCAAGATCAAAATCTTCTTTTTTCTTGTTCTACCACTCCATGTTCGCTTCCACTTTCTACTCTTCCTAAGTATTTTCAATCTTTGAACAATCCTATCAAAGAAGGTGCTCCTATTCAAGATGTTCATGCTCCTATTGAAAATCCTAATGCTCACTCTAAAGATGCTGATGTCCTTGGTTGTCATATACATGCTGGTGAACTTATTGATTATCCTTTTGCATCTTCCACGTCCATCCTTGGACCTCCTCCACCAATACTAAGGACTTCACATTTTCCTTTCATATTGGGTCCTTATTTCCCTTCACTTTCCCCTCGTAACTCTCCTAATTCATCATCCATCTTGGGTCCTTATGTCCCTCCATCTCCTATCTTTCCTCAAGATCAACATAGATGCATACCCTTGAATCATTTTCATCCATCCACCCATCTAAACCAGTCATAATATTTTTCTTCATCCACAATTCTTAAGTCTTTTGGAAGAAACTTGAATGTTCAATAAAATAAAAAGAAGAAATACAAGAATCCATCTAAAAAAGAAGATCACCATGTCTCCTCTAATCAACATGGGGGCACAAAGTCAAAAGAGATATCTAAGAGGAAAACTACAAGACAAGTATGGGTTCCAAAATCCATCATTGAAGATATTCTCTCTAAATTATAAAAAAAGAAATGAAAATCCTATGACTATATGGATTCCAAAGTCTCTCTTGAAAGAGTCTCATTCTGAGAATCAAATGAAGTTGACATTCAAGCTTCCAAAGGATTCCACTTCATCTTCTTCCAAAAACATTTTTTCATTCCATGCGCCTAAACTGCAACCTTTGTTATCCATTCATCATATTCCTTCATGTATTCCTTCATTCATATTTCCTCCATCCTCTTGCCATCCTTCAAGGTGTGTATTAACATTGATCTTGCCTTCCTTTCTATCTACCCTTTCACAATTCTTCCATTCACTATCCTTCTACCTTTTATCCTTTTTCTTCATTTGTCTATTCCTCCTATCTTCCAACCTCACTCGCTTTGCATAAAACCTTATCCTCCATTTTTCTCTTTCGTCTTCCTTTTCATATCAGCATCTTTGAGCATATCATTTTGAATCTTTGGAATATCATGGTTTATCCTTTCAGGGAGCATTATCTAAAAAGCTTGCCTTCTTCCAAAAATATATATATATATATATAAGAGAAAAAAAATTAAAGAGAAATAATTTTATCCCATGGTGAAAACCACTCCCTTGTGGCACCTTGGATAAGTACCATGATGAAAACCTAGCAATCATGCATCATGCATAGTTCTTCTACATCTTTCATCCATTCCATATTCTCTCTTTGATCTTGACAATGTTGATCTATACATGAACATTTGGGCTATCTTGTGAGCGATCTTATGATGATCTTGCTTTCATTCCTTTCATGTTTAGCCTTCATATTTATTTTCCTCCATTCATTTTCGCCTATCGCTATCCTTTTCCCCTTTGGTCTTGATCTAAGAAAAAAAAGCAAAGATTAAAACATGGTGCTATGAAGCCTCTTGGCATATCTATGCCTTTGGATTGCATCCTTTTCTGCTCTTGCATTACACTTTTGTGACTTATCCTATGTTGGCCTTTCATTCTTGTCCAAATGTGCTTTACATGATATTTATTTTCCCCTAGCTTGGGTACTCTTGAGGAGTTTGCCTTTGAGGATTTCTTCCCTTCATTCTCCTTCATTCTCCTGTCTTCCACTTCTTCCACCAGCTTGCTAATCCCTCCTATCCTCCACCTTACTAAAACATTGGGACTGCACAATGTGATCTTGCTTGGGAGTTTGATGCCCATTCTATCTGGGGGCATCCTTTGTACATAATTATTGATCCTGAAAAAATCCAAAAAATGATATATTGTCAAAAATTCTAAAAATCGGAAAATGTCTTAAAAAAATGATCATCTTAGTGAAAACCTAGTAATAGGTGCTTTGATGTATCTCCAAAAAAATTATATATTCCAAAAAATACAAAAAATCAAAAAAATTTAAAAACTCAAAAAAAATAGAAAAAGCGCCTTGGTGAAAATTTGGAAATAGTCGCCTTGGTAGAAAAAATTCAAAAAAATTTATAAAAAGTCCTAAAAAAAAGAAGAAAAAAGGAAAAAAAATGAAAGAGAAAAAATTGTAACAAAATCCAATTGGTGAAAACTTGGAAACGGGTGTTGCTTGAGGCCTTTGCACCCTTGTTTCTTAGCGTGTCCTCGACACTTAGCCTTTGTCCATCATACCTTGTCCTTGTTGCCTTGGTCTGGAATTGGTCTTTGTCTTTGTCTAGGGGGCATAACTGTGTTAGCTTTGGTCGCTTAGACGCGTTAGTCTTTAGGATGCCTCACAAATAGTGTTTTTCAACACCACCCCAACTGTATTTTTCAATACAACCCTTGACATCGGGTGTTTTTCAACACTTATCAGTTTGGTCTTACCGCGGTTTGTCATGTGGTCTTACCTGCTTGCAAGCATTCGATCCTTATCCTCAGAACTCAGTATCAATTAACACACTTAAATTTTTAAACACAACACTTAATACTTGAGCTATGTCATGATCTTTTTTTTGTGCGCTGACTGTTATTGATTTTCATTTAGTGTCCTTGTCTAATAAGTCTCTCCGGGATGCATAGTTAGAGGACTTGGGGCATGGAACATGTTTTATTTTCTTCTTGCTTTATGCTTAACTATTTTTGCACAACCGTTCTGCTAGTTATCCTAGCCTCTATACCTTGATGCGAGCATGGTTTTTCTATATTAAATTGGGTAAGCTAACATCATAGTCATCTTGACCTTTATGTCTTTGATGCTTATGTTAGAATCTTTCAACATTCCAATCTGATATAAATCACATTCATATCTTCATAGTTGCACTTGTGACTAGTGATGATTGTGTGATTTTTTGATGTCTGTTAATAATGGCCCAATGATGAAAATAAGTTCCTTAACATTCTCTCATAAATGATGAACACAAAGTCCTATGTTACAGTTGCTCTATTGCAAGTACACCTTTGCATTTTCATGTAGCTTGCATTGTTAGACCTCATGTTAGTTTGCATTATGAGTTTGCGAGGGTTTTCCTTCATCTTTTTTGTGGACTTTCAATCAACTGTGGTCATGCTTTGATCTTCATTGCCTTATCTTCTTTCGTGATCTCAATCAATTTTTTCTATCTTAAATAGTTGATTGATTTTGGGGCAAATTCTCTTTCTTCTCTCCATTTCTTTTCACCTCTTCCAAACTTCTACCTTCAATTTGATTTCACCCAACTTCTTTTCTTCTAATTCAACCTTGGGGCATTCTCTTTCTTAAGGCAAATTCTCTTTCTTCTCTCTATTTCTTTCCACCTCTTCCAAACTTCTATCTTTCATTCGCTTTCACCCCACTTCTTTTCTTCTAATTCAACCTTGGGGCATAATCTTTTATGCTTGATGATCTACCTTATTTTTGTGATCCTTATATCTTTCATCTTACATCAAGAACCTTATCTTTAGTTTGATTTGACCAAATTTATCAATTTGTCGTTTCTCCTCTATCTCATTTTGATTTCGATCACGAGGGGGCAGTACCTATCAAACTTCAATCCTTGATTCAGCTTTATCAATCCTATCAATTGCTTCACTTGGGGCAACCTTGCTTGAGATTATTATCTCAGACAGGTCAATTAATTATTTACAATGGTCTTGACCTTGTCTTTTTTGCAATCAGCTTATCTTTGTTCTGATGTCAATTACTTATTTACAATAGTTTTGATGTCTGTGTTATTTTGTGATCCCAAATTGATCTCACACTTCAACTGTATTTTTTGACTACATGTGTTCCCAGAATGATCACACATTAGTCAAAGAGGGGCAAATGTATGCACCCTAAAATGGTTGCCTACACTATGGGCCCCCATTTATCAATTTATCAAATTTCTGAATCAATGTTTTGCAATATTTTCAATTCAAATCAATTTCCTTAATCAAATTGTAATAAATTCAATTATTTCAATATTTCCTAAGGTTTGATCATTTTTATTTAATTAAAAGATTTAAACTCTCTTTTAATTAAATAAAATTCATCTTATTTAATTAAATTAAATTTCTCCCTTGCTTTCTAGAAATGTAACTTTTTCTGAAAAATTCGTTGATCTGCGACCAAAAACAAATTTTCATGAAAAATTATAAATAGCAGAAAATGATCCAAAAATTTTGATTTTCAAACTGAGACACTTGTGACCCAATTCCAACCTGCAAAAAAAATTTCAAACCAAAACTCCAAGTCGTTTGGGAGCTATGATCAAATCTTTCAAAATAACCCTAGGTTTTGTCTTCAACTCATCCTGCACAAGGGTTAGGCTTGAAAAACTTCAATAAAATAACCATGTAAAGATTAGAAAATCTGAATAAAATGAAGGAAAATCAAGAGGATCATGCCCCATGGTGGGCACCAAAAAATTGTGATGAAAATGTGTCACACTTCTATGGGTCATTCCATTCAAGGTTGCTCAAGAATGAGACCTCAAATATCGACTCATAGCTCCCTAGTCATGGAGTGCAAAGGTTTGTAATGGAGGCCCTCAGATTGACCTAGTTGTGCCCTTGCAAGTACACCATGAAATGGGAGATTCAAAGAGAAAAAGCAAGGATTCTAGTCTCCATGATAATACAAAATACAATGAAATGAAAACTATTCTATATGATAACAATGCAAGAAAGGAAATTAGTCTAAATGATAACAATGCAAGATTAATCTATAAAAGGAAATATGCAAGCTTAATCTATGGAAGAAAATATGAATCTAATCTACATGAATAGCCATGGATGCAAGAAGAAGAAGACAAGAAGAGAGAAGTTGCAATATCCAAGCCAAAGTGCTCAAGTTCTTCTCCAAAATTGCTCTCCAAACCTACAGCATAACAATACATAAAAATTCTATATGAGAATGAGAAGGAGAGGTTTCCTTTTAAAGAGCAATGGATGGTAGAGATTAAGAGGCAAAAAATCAAAGGCTATGATTAAGAGGCAACAAGCCCACCACTTAGGAAGATGTGAAGAAAAAGAGATTTTTGTTTAATTTTTTATTTAATTTATTTACTTTTTCATCAAAAGAAGATATTTAAGTGGGGATTTTATTTATTTAATTAAAAGAGGGGTTTTCTTTTAATTAAATAAATTAGAAGAATTTTATTTAATTAAATGGGAGGAATTTAATTTAATTAAATAAGATGAATTTGAATTAATTAAAAGGGAGAAATTTAATTTAATTAAATAAGATGAATTTTATATAATTAAAAGGGAGATTAAATATTTTAATTAAATAAAAATGATCAAACCTTAAGAAATATTGAAATAATTGAATTAATTACAATTTGATCAAGGAAATAGATTTGAATTGAAAATGTTGCAAAGCATTGATTCAGGAATTTGATAAATTGATAAATGGGGGCCCATAGTCTAGGCGACCATTTTAGGGTGCATACAGGTATACATTGAACAACCATAAAGGGTTTGTTGATCTAGACAAGAGGGACATGGTATGTAGACTACATAAAGCCCTGTATGGATTGAAACAAGCACCCTGAGCCTGGTATGAAAGACTTCATTCCTATCTTATAAGTATTGGATTTGTAAGGACTAGTGAAAATAGTAATCTTTACTTAAAGGAAGATACTGATGCTAACATTTTGATTGCTGAGATATTTATTGATGACATCATATTTGGAGGCAATGATATGTTATGAAAATAATTTTCCAATGAAATGAGCAAAGAGTTTGAAATGTCTATGTTTGGAGAGATCAAGTTCTTTCTTGGTCTACAGATCATGCAACAAGATGAAGGTATTTTCATTACACAATCCAAATACATCAAGGACATACTGGAAATATTCAAGATGGAAGAGTCCAAACTAGTTGGAACATCGATGGAAATTGGATGCAAGCTGACAAAGGAAGACAAGTCATCAGAGGTAAATCAAACTTTGTACAGATCAATGATTGGAAAACTCATGTATGTTGTACATACTAGACCAGATATTGCACATGTAGTAGGAATAGTTGCAAGATTTTCTGCTAATCTTAGGGAATCAAATATGACTATTGTGAAAAAAATCCTAAGATATCTAAAGAATACCGAGGAATATGGCTTATGGTATAGAAGAGAAGGCAAATTTGAACTTAAGGTCTTTACCGACGCTGATTGGGCTAGAAATATTGATGACCAAAAGAGCACAACTAGATGAGGATTCTTTATGGGTGACAGTCTTGTCACATGGATCAACAAGAAGTAAGGATGCATCTATCAGTCTACTGCAGAAGCAGAGTATGTTTCTACTACTGCAAATTGCTCAAATATTGCATGGATCAAACAGTTACTGGAAGGTATGCACACTAGTAAATTTGGCTTCAAATTTTGATGAAAATTGGTCACAATTTTGACAGTAATTGGTCGAATTCACGACCAAACCTTTCGTCATTTTTTTTTGTCAAATTTTTGACATTTTTATTATTGGTCGCAATTGCAACCAAAATTGAGGTCAAAATTTTGACTATAGCTCTTGTTTAATTTGACAAGAATCACCGTCGAAATCTTAAGTCCAATGGTCAAAATTTTGACCAATCTTAGGTGGAAACGAGCCGTGGCATTAGTCAAAATTGTGACCATCCCATTGGTGGAAAACATAGCATTCTCGTCAAAATCTTTTAGTGGAATGGTCAAAATTTTGACCACTGTTTGGTGGAAATGAGCCATGGCATTGGTCAAAATTTTGACCATCCCATTGGTGGAAAACATAGCATTTTCATCGAAATCTTTAGTGGAATGGTCAAAATTTTGACCAATCGGTGGTGGAAACGAGCTGTGACATTGGTCAAAATTTCAACCATCCCATTGGTGGAAAGCATAGCATTCTCGTCGAAATCTTTAATGGAATAGTCACAATTTTGACCAATCTTTGGTGGAAATGAATCGTGGCATTGGTTGACATTTTGACCATTGCATTGGTGGAAAGCATAGCATTCTCGTCGAAATCTTTAGTCGAATGGTCAAAATCTTGACCAATCTTTGGTAGAAATGAAACGTGGCAGTGGTTAAAATTTTGACCATTTCATTGGTGGAAAGCATAGCAATTTCGTCAAAATCTTTAGTCCAATGGTCGAAATTTTGACCAATGCTTATTTTAAAAAAAAAAAAAATTTGACCAATTAATTTTTTTTAAATTCTACTTGGATTCAATTGTGTAGTTTTTTGAGTCAAACTCATTGACCTTTGATTCATGAGTAGTGGTTTACACAAACCCATCTCTAATGAGAATGAATGCAACGCTTAGCACTCATTGGCTCTGGGTGATGCTCACAGAGGTGAAGCACTGGGACTTCCCGGGAGGTCACCCATCCCAGTACCACTCTAGCTAGAGCGCACTTAACTACGGAGTTTCCTCCATGGTTAAACCCACTCTGCTTGCATCCTCATTTGCAAAACCTTCACCAAGTTTTGTGCCTTATGAACCATCCATTACAAAGCCCCTTAAACTCATCAACTCTTGGTGAAGGTTTTGCAAATGAGGATGCAAGCAGAGTGGGTTTAACCATGGAGGAAACTCCGTAGTTAAGTGCGCTCTAGCTGGAGTGGTACTGGGATGGGTGACCTCTCGAGAAGTCCCGGTGCTTCACCTCTGTGAGCATCACCCAGAGCCAATGAGTGCTAAGTGTTCCATTCATTCTCATGAGAGATGGGTTTGTGTAAACCACTACTCATGAATC
>MU226352.1:5212-15396 GCA_018584345.1 Thuja plicata
TTGGATACTACCTAGATTTATTTAGATATTTAAATGTAACTTCTAGGACAATCTAAATACATATATATGATTATAATAAAGGCTATGTAGTTTATTTAAGAGTTAAACAACCACAACTTATAACATAATACACACTATAGATTTAAAGTTATAACCTATATTCTATTAATTAAGTTAATGGTGAAAAGTATTAGAAACAGATGTCTTAAAAGTAGAAACTTCAAGCAACTACAGTAAAGATTCAATAAATTCTATAAATAAGTTCACTAAAAGTTTTTTCTTCTAACAAGAAAAGAATTTGTAAATGCATATATATAATGATTTAATGAGTTTGTAACTAATCAAATTATTTAAATATTTACCCATCATAATAAAAAAAAGTATTTAATATTTAATCAATATTACTTCTGTAGTTCATCGTGTCAACAATCTTATCCCTATTTGTTCATCCATTCTTTGATTTTTCTATTCTTTCACTTGTAAATTCTTATTTTTAATTCTTTATTATGGTTTTTCTATTATTTCACTTGGTCTAACTACTAGAAGGGGAATAGGAGGATCTATTGTAGGCTCAATAGGGTTTATGCCAATAAAGATTTTTTCAGTTTCAAGAAAGAAACTAATGATGTTAGTGTGAAAGTGGTCCCTTACTCCCTTTTGGACCACCACCCCATTGTCGGCTCTATTTTTCAGATAGGAAGTTCCCCTGCCCCAAGAATAGGAGGACAATCCTTTTCCCTCAACACCTCTTTACATAGAAGCGATGACATTAAGGCTTCTACCATCATGATTAGATGGTTCAACCATGGGGTGACTAACCATCAGAGTGTCATAAATAGATGGAATCAATGTACTAATAGTTGGAGATCAGCTTTCCAAGTAGTAGTGAAGAAGAGGGCTAAAGACTCAAGGAGAGTTGAAGCAGAGATGCAGGAGAAACTTTGCCATGCAGAACAATGCATCCAATTGGACCCATCTGATGAAGCTCCCAGGGTCAACAAAGCCTGGGCCAATGATTCGTTAAGGAAAATGCAGCAATACAAGATCAATGGGGCTAAAATCAGAGCCAGAGCCAATTGGATCAGCGAAGGGGACAAGGGTTTGAGATTCTTTTTTCAACTCCTCAAGGCTAAGGAGGCTAAGAATAGAATTGACAGTATTTTTTTGGAAGGAGTGGCCCTCACTTCCCAAGAAGACATTCTCTGAGCATTTAGTGACTACTATGCACAACTCTTTACCTCTGAGGACTATGGCTCAAAGAAGGAGGCCAAGAGGAACATGATCAAGAACATCATCCCACCTCAACTAAAGGAGGAGGAATTTGCATCATTGAGCAGACCGATCACTGTAGAGGAGATTAATGAGGCCATAGAACACATGAGCAATGAGAAATCACCCAGCCCTGATGGGATTCCCATTGAGTTCTATTAAGATAATCTAGATTGGATTGGAGAAGACCTTTTACAGGTGTACAATGAGGCCTTTGAGGTAGGATCATTGGGGTCAGAGATAAAGAAAGGATGTATTAAAGTTTTACCCAAGGATGGGGATAAAACCCTGATTAAGAACTGGAGACCTATCACCCTGTTGAATGTTTCCTACAAAATTTTAGCTAAGGTGCTTGCAAGGAGACTGGTAGAGATCCTTCCCAATGTCATCAGCCCCACCCAAACCGGGTTTGTAAAAGGTACCTGTACATATTGGAGAATCTTATTATCTGCTGGAACACTATGGAGTGGGCTAGAAATTTAGGGCAACAGGTAAGCATGCTTCTGATTAACTATGAGAAAGCATACGGCATAATTGAATGGCAATTTATCGTCACAATGTTGGAAGCTTTGGGATTCCCTAAGGAATTTAACCACATGGTAATTACCATTATGAATGGGGCTACTTCTACAGTACAAGTGAACGGGATAAGGTCTGAACCCATCACGTTGACCAGATCTATTAGGCAAGGTTTCCCTTTGGCTCCTGCATTATTTGTCATTGCTGCAGACTCCCTGTATTATTTACTTGGAGATGATACTCTATCTCCAAAGGTCTTGGGAGTCAGACTTCCAAATGATGAGGAGTTGATCAATGTGTAGTTCACAAATGACACCTCCCTAATGGTTGAGATGTGTGAGAGCAATTTCAAGCACCTTATGGACAAGCTAGACTTCTTCTGTGTGGCGTCAGACAACAAGGTCTCCATTCCTAAATCTACACTACTAGGGTGGGATGACTCACCACCTGAGTGGTGTATTCAGTAGGGTTTCGCCTGGGGAGGGCCTCTTCACCAGATTTGGTACCTAGGGATCCCATTCTCTGTCAAACCTGATATCATAAAAAATGTGGTGTTGGGTGAAGGACAATATTGAAGGGAATCTGAACAAATGGAATAACAAATTCCTTTCTCTCGCAAGCAGAATCCAAGTTTTCCAAAATATTTAGGCCGCCTATTCTATCTACTATTCTTTAGCCTGGCTCTTTAACCTAACTCAGGTCAACTTCATGCACAAGGCTATCAGAGAGTACTTGTGGTCGGATGGTAAAGGTAATAAGAAGGCTCATGCTGTCAGATGGGACTGGTGCACAAGGGCAGTGGTGCAAGGGGGACAAGGTCTGAAATACCTTAGATGGAAGGGTATAGCCCTTGCTGCCAAATGGATTGGTAAAGCTTCTAGAGGCAATGAGTCATGGAAGGTCCTAATGAGACACAACATTAGCAAGGGATCTCTAGCCCAAGCTAAGCAATGGAAACACCTCATGCTCATAGACCTCATGACTGGGAATTTCAAGGTGGCTGTCACTGGTTCTACAGTATTTCAACCTATTTGGAAAGGTTGGGAGGAAGTTAGGTCCAAGGTGGCAGAGACAGAGTTGTTTGATAAGGACCAAAATGTGTGTGGAGAGAGGTCCATCTGGTGGAACCCATACAAGGGTGATAAACCTCTATCCCTATTATAAGGATGGTCTGCTAAGAAGTGGGACTCAATAGGTATTAGTTACCTTGCAGACATCATTGTGGATGGGACCCTAATTACATGGGAAGCCCTTATCTCCAATTTTGGCATCCCTCCATCACAGTGGAGGACCTATACCACTCTTAGAGATGCATGCACAAAGCTGAAGCTTCCCAGAGACACTGCAGTGGACTCAGACATGATGTACATGATCAAGTGGGTGGATGATACTAAACTTTGGAATACCAAAGACAAAGAGGTGTACAAGATGCTGGCAGACACTGACACTATATATGACCACCTAAATAGTAAATGGAATCTGAACCTTGACCCCAAGACCTGGTGTAAATACCTTGGAAAACTATGGCATACCCCTGCTGAACCCAAAGTACTTTACTTTATGTGGCATCTCCTTCTGCATTGATTACCTGTTAAGAAGCCTTCTGGGGAACCCAACCTATGCTCCTTTTATTCTGAGCTTGAATCCTTGCTGCATCTATTCTTTGAATGTCGCTTTTCTTTCACCATATGGAGACTGTTTGAGCTGGAACTGTACCTTAACTTTTATATTTTGAATATCCTTTCTGGATCTGTGTTAGGACTGAATAAAAGATGCAAAATTTTTTGGACTACTCTTTCCTTTTATATTCTTTGGCATATTTGGAAATGTAGGAATGATGATATATTCAATGGTAGGACTAGATTTCTCACTGAGTCTCTGCGGAGGCTCACACACCATAATATTGTCTCACAGGTGACCATGGTCATGCAGGTCAGAGAACGTCAAGCTCCAAAAGTCAACAGAGAAGTCAAGAATGTACTAGATAAAGAGAAGATTATATGCAAAGTGTCCACCAGATCGGATGAGAAATTTGAATTTAATGTCACCTTGGCTTAGATGCTGCAGCAAATAAAGGACCAGAAGCACAAGAATGATGAGATGCAGAAAGGCACAGGTAGTGGGGTAGTACATGGGAACACTTCAAGAGGTGACTGTGCATAGGGGATCATCTCAGCAACATGACCCATTGTTGATGTACAGGTGACTAGTAACAGTGAGTCAACAAAGACTGAGAATGAACCGCAAGAGCAGAATTCATATGATAACTCTAACATACAAGTTCCTAGAGGAGAATCCATATTTGTTCCTCCTGTGTCATCGTACCCACCACTTCCCTGTGTGGCTTACTTCTATAATCCATACAATGTTATACTACATGATAACCTGCATCTCAAATGGGTGGACCACTAGATGCCATGGACAACCTGGTTCCCTAGGTAGTGTTAGAATACAAATTTTACTATAGTTGTATGAATTTTGATCCCCTCCGCTCGTAAGGGAGGTGTAACATTTTGTAAAGTTGATACTGTTGTAACTCTCGTGGTTCCAAATATATATATATATGGTTAATAAAAAAAATAAAATTATTTCACTTGTATTTTTACTATTTATAGTGGAACCCATCACCCCTTATGAATTTACTATAAACACTATTGAGAAATAAATATTACAAATTATTTTTCCAATACATCCTATGTTTCTGGTGACACTTTCCAAAGATTTTGGAACCATATCATATGATTTACAAGGTAGATGGTACCTTTATCCTAACAAGAAAAAAAACATTAGTACTCGATGAAAAATTAAAATTGCATATTTAAGAGGCGAACATGTGCTAGTGATGGAGATAAAACAAAATGGGAAAATATACCTCCTAGGCATCTACCAAGTGGGGAATGTGAAGAGTCATGAGTTGAACTCCCAATTTTAGAAGGTGAAAGGTTGTCCATTGAGTGGTCCAAAGTGTCATCAAGGAGCTACATAGCATTTGAGAAGTGGAAGATTTGAGTGGATATGAGTTACGAACCCATGTCGAAGCCATGCAAAATATATTATTTTATTATCATGTATATTGGATGTTCGTTATCCTAGGCATGAATTTCACAAGTGGTATTTTGCATCTTGTTTTGGGATACCATAAAGATTTTCCCTCTCACAAGTTTCTATTTATTGGAGCCATGAGATGGTAGTATTAAGTTAGGTTTCCCTCTCATAAATTTCTCCTTCTTTCTTTAAGTAGAACAATACTCAAAAATATTTGATTCTTCTTACCTATGGAAATCCATGGTGTATTTTTCTCAATAAAAAAGTTTGAATATTTTTCAATTATGAAGGAACACATGTACCAATTATGTTTCACAATAGATCTTAAATTTAACAATATCTTTTTTTTTCTTAGACTCCATATGGTACACTAATAAAATCCATATACAAAATTCTATTTATTGTACCTTAGAGAGGTAAGGTAGGCTAATGTAGACACATCTCAATGTTCATATGAAAGGTGATTTAGAATTTTTAAAATATACACATAAGAATCTAAATGAACAATGCTTTCACATGTGTGAAATGAAGACATGCACTAAAAAATGAATAATGAGATGTAAATAGAAGATTAGATCTGAAATGCATAGTTAAATTATACTTGTAAATTATTGATTAATATGTTAGAAAGTGTTGGTGTTTCCCCTAAGAAGAGTGAGAATGGACATGAAAAAATCATAAAAAATATTAACATATTAGCCACTATATTTAACAAAAGTTACAATGTAGGGTTTTGTCTACTCTCTGCTAGGGTTTTGTCTGCTACTCTATTGTTCTCTACTTTCTGCAGTATCCCTTTGTGGGAAATTTGCATGGGGACCTAGTGTGTGTTTCTTTGTCTCTTCCTTGTCCCACTAAGGTGGATCCCACTCTCATCCTTGACTCGATGATCTAAATGTGGATGTATGTACTGCCTCATGTTTTGAAGGACATCATAGCATCCCCGGTTGTCCTACCTCCACCTTGGATTCCTTCTTTCAAAGGGGACTCATTCAAATTATTTAGATAAGTTTTTGGGTGTCAATCCTCCTAAGATGAGCATCTTTGCTTGTGTGAATGAGTACGATTCTTTCTACAAGGTCAATGCGACTACTTTTTAGGTTCTTGATGAGATTTTAAGGGCCCGTTTGGTTGAGGGGTGGAATTGGAATTGAACAGGAATTGGCATTTCCGAATTCACAAAATGTTCAATTCCCTATTTGGTTCCAAAATTAAAAATTGGAATAGGGTTATGCGAATTCTAATTTTGGGTCATTTTGAGCATTCCACAATTCCTTCTCAGACCTGGAATTGGAATTGAAAGTATTATTTTGGGAAGGAAAATTCATTCCCATTTTTGTTTCAATAATGTATATTATATTGCTATAAGGATGTATATATATATATACATGTGTGTTATATACACACAAGTGTATATACACACATGTATATACACATATATGTGTGTATATGTGTATATATATACACAAATGTATGTATATATGTCTATATATGTGTATACACATACGTGTGTTATGTGTATACATGTGTATATACATACATGTATGTGTGTATATATATGTGTGTGTGTATGTGTATATATATACATACATGTGTATGTGTATATATACATGTGTATATATACATACATGTCTGTATAAATGCACATGTGTGTATATACACACATGTGTGTATATATGTGTATGTATATATACACATGAATGTGTGTGTATGTGTGTATATATACACACATATATATATGTGTATATATACACATGTGTGTATATATATACATGTGTGTGTATATACACATGTGTGTATATATGTGTACATGTGTGTGTATATACATACATGTGTGTGTATATATATGTGTGTATGTGTATATACACACATGTGTATGCATATATATACATATGTGTATATATATGTGTGTATACACATGTGCATATACACATGTGTGTATACACACACATGTGTGTATACACACACATGTGTGTATACACACACATGTGTGTATACACACACATGTGTGTATACACACAGGTGTGTGTATACAAAGACATATGTGTGTATGTATATACACATGTGTGTATATATGTGTATATATACACATGTGTGTGTATATGCACACACACGTGTGTGTGTGTATATGTGTATGTGTGCAAAAATAAATTTCCAATTCTAATTCCAATTTTGTGGAACCAAACGCAGAATCTGCATCTTCTCAGTCATCTTCCAGGTGAACCAAACAGGACAGCCTAATTCTAGAATTCATTTTGAGAATAGCCCAATTGCCAAAATGGATTCAAATCTAGAATTGAAAATTCCAGCATGCACAAATTCCACGAAACAAACGGGCCCTAAAAGATACAATGGCAGATATGGAACTTTCACTGGTCATTAAGTTCCTTTCTTTCGGTCCTTCTATTAACTAGTTAATAAAATAGGTTTACGCTCAGTGGAAAGTAAAAGGTAGCGTGAAAATCAATGATATTTCAAATAACCTTTTTCTTTTTAGTTTTTTTAATAAGGAATATTTTATTATGTTCTTATAAGTCCTTGGACCTATGGAAGCAACCATTATAATATTCTCTCTCTATGCAAATGGAATCTTGGCTTTGATGCTAAAAAACACTTAGGAGCCGTAACACTTACTTGGATTTGGCTTCTAGGTCTCTCGCTGGAATTTTGGAATTTTGAAGTTTTTAGAGTTATTGCTGACTCCTTTGTTACCCTCTTAGTAGTTGATAAGATACACCAACAGAGATCCTGACTCCTCTTTACAAGGATTTGCGTCAATGTCCTAGTCAACTTGATCCTTATTTTTTCACTCTTTAATATCGGTATGGGTTGTGGGATCGACCTTTGGAATACGAGAATGATTCAAAATTCTTCCAGATCTAAAATAAGTTTGGCCATTTAAGTAATGTTTTTTAGTTCCAGAATCTCATAAAATAGCACCTAGGGAAACAAAATGAGAACAAGAAAGCTAAAGGAAGTGAAAATAAATTGGTGGCTCCTCTAACAATTTATGTTGGAGAGGAGGTCCTAAGATCCAGTAAGAGAAAGAATCTAGATTATTTTACTAATTCATCCTCTAAGTGAGGGAAATTTTCTCTAATGGAAGATCAAAAGGAAGATATTTCTCATTTAGTCCCTTCTCAAGAAGATTTGAAGGAGATAGATATGATTTAAGAGCCTAAGAATGAATAAACCAAGAATCATTTGGTTTCAAAAAGGAACTATTAAGCTAATGGTGAAAAGGAGACATCTCAAAATCTTATTGGGGATACAGAGAAAAGGGTGATTTTTTATCTCAACATTTTAAAAGCTAGTGAAGTCGGGTTTTCCCTAGTCTTTGATACCCCTTTGAATGTGGTTATGACTGAGGTTGGATCTGTATTTTCTACTATGGATGGTTCTGGATGAAATAAGGAGGACTTAGGTAATAAGGAAAACACAAATCTGTTAGATCTCCTCTTTAGATCTACCCCATAAGATATAGGTAAATCCCAAGGACTTAAAAACCTCAAGGAAAATCTTTCTTTGCTTGGGTTCTCCTCTACCCCTCCTCCTTCTAAATCAAGATTTTTTCTTGATGGGGAGGACTCTGATTTGGAATGGACTATTGTGAGTGAGAAAGGGAAGAAGAAGAAAAAACCTGATGTAGGAAATGGATCAAAACAAGGGAGACCATCATAGACAAAATCCAAAGAATGAGAAGTGGGAAAGGAGGTGACAAGAAAGAAATAGAGAACCATTGATGGTTTCTCAACTCTAGAAAAAATAAGAAATCTAGAGTTTTTTCTACTTTGGGTTGGAGTGGTTTGGAAAAATACAAGGTTAAGTTGTTCTTGAATGATTTTTGATCATAATGATTATGTCATTGAACATGATGGGCTTTAATAGTCAAGCCAAACATGACATGCTCAGGTGTCCCATTTTAGAGACTAAAGTTGATATTTTTCTTCTTGAGGAAACCTAGATGAAGGAGAAAGGATTCAAGAAGATTGTAAATAAAATTTGGACTCATGTTGTTTGGGTGGTCAGTGATGCCGAGGGTGATTTGGGTGCATAGCCAATTTGTGGAATCCCCACATTGTGTCAGGTAATGTATTTCAATCTTCTAAAAATAACTTAATCATTACTTTCAAGATGGTTAACTCGAGAGCTAAATATAATCTGATTAATATTTATGCACCAAATGTGAGGTCTTCCAGAGGAGCTTTATGGAACTCTTCATCCTCCCTTATTCTTAGTGACTTTCTGAATAGGTGGATTCTTAGGGGATATTTTAATTCTCCGTTGTGCCCTTCAAAGAAATCTAGGGGTATTGAAGACTTCAATGGTAGCATGGGAGACTTGGAGGATTTTTTCTCTACTACTGGTCTAATGGAAATTGATTTATAGGAAAAAAAAATTCACACGGTGTAATAGGTAGCAAGGAAAGGACCTTAAAGAATTCAGATTGGATAGATTCCTTCTATCCTCTTTAATTGTAATAAATTATCTAACTTTACCCTAACTGCTTAGCCTAAAATTGGCTCATATCACAATGCTTTAATTCTTGCTTGGGATAGTGTTAGAAAGGGGTCCTTTCCTTTCAGATGTGAAATCATGTGGATCATGCATCCTAACTTTCAAAACCTTATGGAACACTAGTGGAGGTTATCCTACAATGGTTCTCCATTGCTTCAAGTTAGTTAGAGGATGGATGTGTAACCACCTGAATTCGGTTTGTCGCAACTATGGACCCTATTTGCCCTAAGTGTGATCATACCCTCGATTTATGTCCAAAAAACCCTGTTACTGCTTGGCATAATTCTTTTAATCAATTTAATGTCCTAGGTGATTTTTATCACTGATTTATATTATCTATTATAGCCATACAATTCAAATCAATTTCGACCAATCAGATCAAAGCAAAATCAAACATGGCTATAGTATTTAATTATAAATGAATTAAATAAATCCCTATATCAAATAATCACTTGCAATTAACCCATTCCCCTAGCCTATTTAATTTAATTAAAATGGCTATAGTCTTCTAATTATTAAAAAGAAATTTTATTGTTTAAATAATTAATTCCTATATTTCTAAATGAATTAAATAAGTTTATTTCATTTATTAATATTCCCTTTAACCCCAACCTAACCCATCTCAACCACTTCTACCCAGGGTTCGAACCCTTCTCACCCCATTCACCCATGCTAATCTAATCTTAATCCTAAATTCTTCTCTAAACCACCTCCTAATGTTGTCACATTCCATTAAGGAATACTTAACAACTCCACCCACTTGAGAAAGTCCACTTTCTCAAGCTTGACCTCCTTAAGGTCCACTTCCTCAAGCCATCTTCTTACACCCCCAC
>MU226352.1:39094-50391 GCA_018584345.1 Thuja plicata
GGGCCCTCTTTTGCATTGGCGACAATAATATTGATGACCAGGGGCTCCGACCCAGCCCCTGCGCATGCCATGCGCCCAGGGGACTTATTGTTTTTGCCCCAGGGGCCTAAAACCTGACTTTTGGAGCATTTTTGGGCCCTTCTCACCTTTTTCTCTCTATCTGGAGCATACGGAGGCCTTTTTTGGACTTTGTTATATCGTCAAAAAGCTCTTTCTAAGCTCTTTCCGATTATGGTGGTTAGGTTTTTTGGCTTTGCTATTTTAACAGTGTTTTTTGCTGTCAAAGTTTGATGTCTATCTTTTTCCTTTTGGGAGCTCTATCTGGCTCATCTGGACTCCATTTTTGGCAACCCAGATATCATCAAAAAGCTGGTTCTGTGAGTTATTCAGTTGTAGGGGTACTTTTTCTAGATTTTTCTCTAGGTTCTCTTTCCTCTGAGTTTGGCATCTTTCGCACTCTGGCGGATTACTTGGGTTCTACAGGTCTTGGGATCTCTTCTTCTGATCTTCTGGCTCACTCTTCTTTCTGACTTCTGAGCTTGTATGCTTCTCTTCTGTAGCATTCTTTTTTTTGTAAACACACTAAGATAAAGTGCTTACTTTTGCATATCTGGGATTTCAAGCACCTTGTGTGTTTTTTGTACTCGCACTGAGTTATAAAGTGCCATGGGGGGTTATGATGTTTTTCCATTTTGTGCTCATCCACCTTTGTCAAGTGAGCGTACCTTCCATGAAATGAGCCCATGCTGTGTGTCAGTGACACCACCCTTTATCCTGTGCTTGTACTTCTGTTGCACTGTTAGTGTTCCCGATTCTTCATTCTGCAGATGTTTCTGGCATTGCATTTCAGTGTTCCTATCACCCCTCTCCCTGTTTAGCATTATGGGGGGGTTCACCTATTGGTTCTATTGCTTCCTGGTTTGATTGATCAGCTCTTCAGACTTTGTCTTCTCTACCTGGTCATGCACTTCAGTGGGGGTTCCAGCAGTTACTTCTGACAGTGTTTGCAGCCTCATACTTCGGAGATGCTTCTTGCTCTTTCTTGTTCCTTTCTCTGGAACTTTTTTCCTAGATTTGAGGTTTTATTTCCTTCATCTAGTTCATCTCTTTTTGGGGTAAAGTTTTTCCCATTGGGTTTTCTTTATTTCCCCATTTCATAGAGATTTCTTTTTCTTGGGTGCCTCATCAGGCCTTGTTGCCGGGACCCATCTTTCCTACTTTCTGCAATAGTTTCCTAGGTTTTGCTTCTCCCTAAGCTTATCTTAAGGGGGGTGTTAGAGTAATAGACCTTTGAGTTATTAATTAAATCATTTGGATCTAATTACTAACTCACCTATTCACTCTAGTTGCTTAAGCTTACCTTAGGTTTTCCCTTTTAGGGTTTCGTGTTTCCTTTTATAAGGATTCACCTCTTTGTATTTTGTAAGGAGATTGTATTGTAATCATTTTGTTCAAAATAGAAATTCATTCTGTGAACATGGATATGAAGTCTCTAGCTTTTTGGGCTCCATAGCTTCTTCTGTCTTCTGTCTTTGCTTCTTCCATGTCACAGGTTTGCATGCAGGTGTTCTTGGGAGATTAGCTTTCAGCCTAATCTAACAAATAAGGCCATGGTATGGATGAGGACCAATATGCTGAGGTAGATTAATGGATGTAGAGAGTTTGTGTTGTCTCTCAAGAAATTGAGAGCTTATTACAAAGAATGACACACAAAAGGATGCTGCTCTTTGAGGTTGGTTGCCTCGTGATTGCTACTTTTCTATTTTGTAGACGCTTTACCACTATTAGTGTCAGTTAATTTCAATTTTAAGTTATATATTAGTATAATTGTAATGCTTTTGAAATACTTAATAGCCTTCAAGGCTAATATGGATTGTATCTTAATATGGTTTTATACTGAATCTCTTGTATCAGTAGGGATTTGATGTGGTTTAAGTACTATAATGACTATAGTGGGAAGTATAGTGGTAGCAGTAGTGATAATCTTATTTATAGTCTTTTTTTTTTTTAGTTTTTTATTAATATTTTAAAGTCTTAATGCAGAGGTTTTTGTCGTTTAAGCTGTAATGGCTTGAAGTTTGGGTTGTCATGTTATTATTGTATCTTTCTAATGTATGGGATCAAGGCCCCTCCGTCTTGATTTAATCAAAATTTAAGTTAATTTATTCATATGTTTCTACTTTGACATTTACATGCACATAGCTTCATTAACATGTACAAAATTAGAGGCAAAATATTGACCACAAAAGTGCATACCCTAATATTTTTCTACTCACATTTATGTCACTTAGGGTTAATTTCATGGATGGTAATTCTAGCATGTCACTATTATTGTACTCTCATTAACCTAAGAATTGATCCATGATTTAGACATGCCACTTTGTTCAATAACCTTATTTACCCTGTAGAAAATAGTTTGCTAGCATGATCCTTTCTATAACTTTCATTATTCAACTATTTTTCTTTCTAAGGTTAACATTTATGGGATTTGACTCTTATCACTGATGTGGGTGTTGTTATGCCTTGCATACCTATCCCTACATTTTGTAGGAAAAATGTTGGGTCCCCCTTTTCACTTTTGCTCTTTCCTTTGTTTTCTTGTTTCCTTTGTTTCCCTCCAGGATTTGCTTCCGTGAGGGTTGTCTTTCTTTTTCTTTTTTCTTCTTTGGTCTTCGGGGCCCGATCCCAGAGTTTGTTTGTTCTTTTGAGTCGACCAGATTCTGGACTCTGGGATTCTCTGCCATCATGTCTTCTTTTGCGAGAAGGTATGGCTGCATGGAATCCCTGGGCCCAGAGTCTGGAGGTTTTTTGGCTCTAGATTTTATGGAAAGAACGCAACGTGTTTTTACCCTAAGGGTATAAATACAAGTTACCTAAATTTTTTACATTTACCATGATTAAAACTCACAGAGTGATTAAGGCGATTTGAAGCGATTAAGTGCAGATTGCTTTGGTGATTAACAATGACTTAACAAGAGATTTGCAGTGCTTGATCGTGGTGGTTTGAAGGTTAACTTGTTGAAGAGCGCCTCCCATGCTTGTCTTTCCCACATTCCCCTATGTTTTCAGGTAAGCCTTCGTCTCTTCTCTCTCTGGTTTCCCATTTTCTAGTTCTTGCTTGTTTTTGTTTTGTTTTCTTTTTTCTTTCATTTTCGTCTCTAGTTTTGCTCTTTTTCACCTCCTGTTGGTGGGTTGGCTCTGCCAGAGGGTTGTCCTTCCTTTGTGTAGTTGTAATTTAAGTATATATGCTTTGTATATTTTAGTAGGATTTCGTGTAAATACTTTTGCATATTCTGTGTATATTGTACATTGTGTAAATGCATGTTTGCTTCTGTATATATGCCTATTTTTGGCAAGTCTGCAAGTCGCCACGACCCTCACTTGTGCTTCAGCTCTATATGTGTTTCTTTGTATAATTTTCACTCTACCTAGTGGCAAGCTCGTCACACTTCGTGCGTCAGAAACCCCAAGTGTGTAAATCGTTCAAGAAAGATGGCTGCCTGGTTCGAACTCGGCACCTTACTGGTTTTGGATATAGCAGTTTTCTCTCTCCTCCATAAAGTTAGTCTTAATGATAGGTTGAGCTCCCACATGAGAATTCAATTCTGGCCCAAGTGGCATTCATTTCCTCGCATGTTCAGATAGTTGTTGGCATTAATTCCATAACACCCATTACTGTGTGGCCACGTGATACCCCCACATCAGCCTAGTATGGCTCATTTATGGTCATGTATGAAACAGTTAGTTTTTTAGACTCCGGGTCCTAGGTCTTCATTTGATCCTTACTTCACTTTTATCACATATGTTGGAATCGCCAGAGGCCCGAGTAGAGGTCAAAATTCCTAAGTCACTTTCACTATATATATATATATATAAAATTCTTTTTGGGTTTTGACACGAACTAACAATTTTATCAGGCACAGATGTGATGCAATGGTAAGATCTTTGAAATCCAGAATAAGGTTTTGATTTGTATATGAACTGACAGTTGTCTTGTTCATAGGTTGTGAGAATTAAACTCACCCATCATGTCAGATTCATCTGCATCATCTCCACCTGAGAGCCCGAATCTCCCCACTACTGCTACCACCTGGGAAGCTGTCATGACCAAGGCCGAGAAGGCCCTAGAAAATCTCCCACTGATAATGAAGTATCTGAAGGGAGACACCATTGTGGGATCAAATATTGATTCCAAACTCTAGTTGATCACTGACACCAGTGTCAAAATGTGGGCCAAAATGCAGGCCCTAGTAAAAATCATGTTTATTCAATGAACGGCTAGAGATCCATTGGCTATCAATGTGGGCAATTCTAGGATCCTCAAAGATGCTTGCTTCCCCTGCTCCGTGCAAGCCCTGGAGCTCATTCTCACTCTGGTAGGACACTATAATACAACCGTTCAGGCCGTCATGCTTTCCATCCCAGTTCCAACCAGGTACCCAATGCCTATGGCATCTCTGGACGCCGCAAATTTTTAGGCAGGACTGGGAATTCCCCAATTTGATGATGCATCCGTTCTCACCCGATCTCTGGCCTTAGAAGAATTTAAAAAATTAGAACACATGGACTGCTAGTATCTCAACAACAAATGGCTTAATGCCAAGGAAAGACTTGAAAATGATGAAGCTAGAAATCCCCCAGACCAAATTCAAAGAAAGCATACAAATGGGGATCATCGCACTATGCACGGTCTTCGAACAACCCCATGCTCAGGAATTCTTGGCATGGATGTACTATTTCTTATTAGGCGTCACCTCCAACAAGAAGAACTTTGATTGGGCCACCATCATTGCAAATCACATGGACTCCCAATTTCTCCAGATCACCAGGACCTCAAAATTCTACATGACATCCTATGTTTTGTGGGCTCTGGCACAACAACACCCCATCAAAAATGGGTTACTAATAGTGGGTGTACTCAGGATCGGCCTGGTTTAGAATGCTCCCTGGGATTATTTTCCACAGATCCAATGGGAGGCTAGCTTCCTCAGCTTCTGTTGACTGAATGACACCTTCATTTACTACAACCTCCTCACACCTACTCGGGATGCCAGATACTGGCTCTCTAAGGAGGCCATGGACTTGGTCAGTATCTATGGCCATTATTACTTTCAATTTTAGCAACATACATACATTCGGGTGACCATCTTCTCTGGGAAACCCTATTTGTTGCCCAAGCATTGTGGGGACAAAATAATTCTTTTAGAATACTGTAGATAGATCCTGGATCTGCACACCCTCTTCATAGTGAAGAACATCCCATTCCCAATCACTTGTGGGAACTACTTTTGCAGTCTGACCATGGAAAAGGATGCAGATAACGAGCTCAAAAGTCTGGGACTATCAGAGTTCTATCTAGCATGGAACAATTTTGATCCGCTAGGCAAAATAGCAATGACACTTTCCCGAGCATTAGAACCCCACGAGTATCACAATGAGGAATTTTGGGAAGACTACTAGGATGACTTCAAAGTTCAGAACTGGTATTTCATCTGGATGACAATGGGGATGATGAAGAGGCTCAAGCTTTGAAAGTTCTCAGATGAATTTTCAGATACCGGGTCCATAGTGGACCCGCAATATAAAGAGAAGGGAGTAGATAAAATGGTCCTCCCTCCGGTAGACTGGGATGCGCAGGAGGGACCAAAAATAGAGGACCTCACCCACAATGTGATCGAGCGCAGTCATGCATATTTCAAAAAGGCATGCCCAAGGAGTACATGTAAAGTTGGCCTGTTTGTGCAGGGTTCAACTTCCGGGGCCGGAACCTCCTCGCTAGGCAAGCATAGATGAAAGAAGAAAGTAGGGACCCCGTCTCAAGTTCCGACTGCCACTCCCATAGTGGAGAAAATGCAGCAAACTGTAGAAACAACCCAACACATGAAGGACAAATTAATCACTCGGTTGGCAACCCCGGCCATTATGACTAGACCTGTCCGCCCTCCCACTTCCCCTTCACTTGCAACATTAATGGTCAGAGCAACGGGGACAAGAGCGGAGGAAGAGCGGGCAACCATGTTGGATGCAGGGCCCCCATTGGTGAAAAAGAGGAAAAGGAAAAGAATAACTGATCCTAAACCAAAGTTGGAGCCAAAGTTTGGGATGCCCAGCATCCCTGAAGTATAGATTGTTTCCTCGGACTCTCTAGAGCCAGACAATCAACCTGAAGAACCCCCAGAGACCTCCCCTCCACACAATGATTTCAATGATATATTGGGGATAGATGAACTGGTGAACTTACAGGGGGATATCAGGAAGGCAATATAAGAAATATCTACCCAAGAGGAAGTGGTGATCCTTCTTGAGAAGAAAACCCTGGAGAAAGAGGCTGCCCAAGAGAAGGAAGTCCAAGTAGAACCAGAGAAGGAGCCTAAATAGACAAACATCTTTGACATCTTAGAGATATAGGTTGCAAGCACCATGGAGGATAGGCAAGTACAAGATGAGCAACCAAAATCGGATGAGGAAACCAGACCTACAGGAAGAACTGTAACCTTAGTTGCCATGCTCCAGACACCGCCTCCTAAGAAGGTAACATTTGGTGAGGAGATCACAACAGCCCAAATGTTGAATCTCAGTCTGATACCTCTGCCACCTCCAGAAAATATGCCAATGGAGGAGAAAATTCTGGCAGAGGGAGCCGATGAAGGACAACAACAATAACAACAAGAAGATGAGGGGCAAAACCTTGGGAATACAGATGCTAAACCCGATGCTGTTAGGAACGTAGACATCAGGGTAGATAACAAAAATATCACTAATATTTATGATGCCAATAAACTCAAGGATACAGGGAAGGAGTCCAAAGAGGCTGAGAACATTGGGGATGCACAACAAAACCCCGGAGGGGAATTACAAGATTGAACTCTAGCGGCAAGGCCACCCCTGCCACCACAATGGTTGGTGGATTCAAGAAAAAGGAAGACCCCAACATCGGTCAAGGCCCATATATCTTTGGTAGAGATGATGGCATAAGTGTAGAATCCCCCCAAGGCGAAGAAAGCCCAGACAGTCCATACCCTCTGGACTGGACCGGGCGGAGATACAATTGTGGTAATCGCAACACCTTCCCCAAATACAGAACAGGCGATAACAAAGGTTGAGGATTATGTAATCATGGAGATATCCCTGGGGAAGAGGGGAAAGAAGGGTGAGTTAGACCTACTAAAAGAAGTATCCAAGGTGGTAGAATCCTGGTATAAAAAGGAGGCCCAGAAGTTCAAGGCAAAAAAAGAGAAGAATGGTAATCTTGTCAGGCTTCTGACAAAACTTGTCGAGCCCATCAATGCCATTCCTCCAGAAGATTCCACATCCAAAGCACCTCTCCCACAGGGTGACATCGATGCACTTAGAAGTATGAAAAAGAAAGCACAGGCGGTTGATGATATGGTAGCAGAACAAGTAGGGAACGTCCGGTGTTTCTTAGTGGCCACGCTCCCAGACTTTTACGCAACTAGAAATGTGTTGCAGCAGGCCAAAACCATCATCTCCTTCTGGGAGGGAGAGATCGAGAAATATGAAACATGGATGGGTGATTTTGGAGAACTCATGAGCATTGGGGAGGAAATCATCTCCAAAGCTATAATTTTGGGAGAAGAGTCCTTTGATTTTTTCCAGACCCAACACTCCAGACTTGATCTGACATTGGAGATAACAAGGAAACTGGTAGGGGCCCTATAGGAAAAAGTGCCAGAAGTGGACTATTATTTAAATTTATATAAGGCATTCATTACAAAGGTGTTAGGAGTCAATCCCTTTAGTACTGAAACATGTACTTTAGAGGAATATGTCATGGGAAAATATGACGAGCTAATGGAGTCTCAATATCAATCCCCGGAGGGAATGAATGGAGCCAAAATGACATGCATAAGATGCATGGTGCTCCAGGCTCACGATGTGACAAAAATGGCCATAGAATTCAAGGCAAATACTCTGGACCTGGGCAAACAGGTGGAGGTGACCAAGTACCGCCAGGCCGGCCTCAAGGACATTGACGAATATGGAATCGCCTAGCTCCTGGAGACATTCAAGAATGAAAAAGAGAAATAAGGTTTTTCAGATTTCAAAGACGTTCACTAACAGGGTGTATTTTTGTATTCATTGTTATTTCAGAGCGTAAGATCTTGGAGTCCAAGATCTAGCAATTTTTTATTATTTTAATGACCTACGTCTAGGTTCCCTGGAGTTGACTGGTCATCATTAGACAGTTGATAGGGGTGTCAGAAAGTGGGTGACTCCAACAAGGCACATCAGCTCAAGGAATGGTTCTGGTAGGTGGTCTTCCCAAGGTGGCACTCCAGCATAACACCTGGTGCATCAGAGATAGTGAGCCACTTTTTCATTGATGAGACATGTAGCCTCGATCCCTAGGGGATTGGATTTCTTCTTTTCTCCTTCTGGCTCTCTTCTGAAGGCTAATTTTTCCATACCTCTTTTGTTGTCTTATTCTTCTGACATGTTAGACCTCCGCTCTCTTCAAGGTTGTTATAACATGGTGTAGGTAGTATCGGCCACCAAAAATTGTATTTTATTGTTGAGTGTAAAGATAAGTTAGGTTAGTTTTAGGGAAAAATAGGTGTATAAATAATAAGTTTGACCTCATTCCAAGGGTCAGCAAAATTGATGATTTTGCAGTCCATATCTATAGCACTTTCAATATTTAATTTCTAGTAGTTGCATAGTTCAATGCTCCTTAGTTCTTAGAAGCTCTCAGTAGATAGATACTCCTTTGGAGCCATTATTCTATGCACCAGTGCTCACTGGAAACCTGTTAATGAAGAAAGAGGAGTTCTGGCAATGATGTTTTTAGCATTCTGACCTCTGGATTAATGTTCTTTTGTGTTGTATGTTTCTAATGTCCCTTGCTCTAATGTTTTAAGTATATTAACGACCTTTTTTTCCCCCTCACTATTGAATATGTATGAACTGATGGTTTTGTGTGAATTCAGTATTTTAGTGTAGTATGTTAGAGTATGGTTGATGTTTTAAATGTATTTGCATGACTATAGGTAGATGAAACACTTCTAACCCTAGCCTATCTTTTGAATTTTATTTGGTTAACTAACGCGTGCTTGCAGGAAACCCTAACTTACCTCAATCCCCAGAGAAGATGAGCCAAGATAACCAACTATCCCCCTGAACAAAATAGTCACACTCCCAACTTAGCTCCCACACAGTCGAGACCCGATTCTCACATGCTTGAAGACCCAGAGAATTTATTCCCTAGAAAACCTTTACAAGAAAATTTGGCCGGTACTCTGGTACCTGGTGACAACTTACATTTGTTGGCAGACCTAGTTACAAAGTCCTGTCAACAGAAACTGGTGCTAGAAGGGAGGGCATGAGCTCATCCCCTTCTGAGAATTTAGATTTTACACTGCCTGAGGGTTCCCCAAGCCATAGTTTTAGGAAGCAAAAATTTAGTGGGATTGGATCATTTTCACCTGCCTGATTCGAAAGAGTCCTTAGATCAGCCCCCAATCCCAGAGGGTTTGTTGAATTTGAGCCTCCTGCTCGAAAGAGATGGACCCCGCAAACCAAGCCAACCAACCTTGTCTGGGGATCTACTACATCTCAGAATACCCACCCTCCTTAGGAAACCCCAAGGACTAACACTCAGTCTAGCCAAAATCCACACCCTTGATGGCTGCATACTTCAGTAACACTGGGTCCTCAATGGGACAGTTTCCAGGTGCAATCAATGATCTTCCTGCACACTTGGAAAAGATCTGTCCTCGATATGAGCACTTAGGCTTATGAACTATAGAAGAGAATCTGCAGGCATACAAAGATGCCATGAACCGACACTAGATTCAACATCAAGATGTTGTGACCTGGATGTTCCCTCTGTCCTTGGGACAGAACAAGCTGAACTGGTACCTTAACCTACCTGCCAACTCCATCAATAGTTGGCAGGATATGGAGGATGCCTTCTTGGCTTCCTTCCGCATACATGTGGACCCGGTGTGGTCCCATAGCCAGTTCATCTCCATCATGAAGGAACCAAATGAACCCCTTGCAACATTTAACCATCAGTTCCAATGCGCCTTGAAGCGGTGCATGGGTCCTTTCATCCCATCTGTGGATGTAACCATCTAGACATACCTTAACGTGATGGACCCTTTTTTTTCCACTCTCCTATGGAGAACCACCACCCCCATTAACCAGGATACTCTGATGAAGGTTTTAAAACCTAGATTTGGAGTTGTCCCTTGGTTTGAACAAAACTTCAGGCGGGATTGGGCAGAGCATGCCTTTCAACATGATACCCAATGAAACTTCTTACATCAGAGGATACAACCCTAATCAGGCAATGGGTACCCCCGCAATGGCCATGAATCCCACACCACCGCTGATAGACCAGCAGGCCCGATACATATACCCATCACAAGCCCAGATAATACCAAGTCTAGAATTCGTTCCCTAGAACCAGCCGCAGCAAACACAACAACCTTCGACACAACCTTCCAAAGTGCCTTTCTTCTATTCATCTGCGGCTAGAGGACTACAACCCTCGACTCCGGTAGCTACTGTCGCCTTCCCCAGGAACTAAACATAACAACTGTCACACTGTGACATGAACACCCAGCTGTCTGCCAAGGTTGAATCCCTCCGGCGACTATTATCCTGACTGACTATGGACATGGGACAGCTGAAGGCAGGGTCTTTTGTACCCCACAACTCCAATTCCTAGAGAGGGAATATCTTCTCTAGCCAACAAAATACCAATGCCAGAGAAAGGAATTACAACAATGGGCCTCAGACCAACCAACAACAATGGAATAACAATGCAAACACCAGAGGTCCTCCTCTGAACCAAAACACCACTTAGGATAGTTCTGGACCCAGCCACTCTGTACAACTTGTAGAATTCTACCCTATGACTAACTGGTGTAGATTGCATGACACCGTGTTAGAATATGTAATCTTTCCTTGGTGAAATATATTATAAACCAAGGTAGTTTAGTTTAATTTATTATGTAAGTAGGAGATTCCTATAGAATCCCTACATGTACACATGTCCTCTTGTCCATATGTGAGGACATATTATTTATTTGTAATTTATTATATTCTAGATTCCTCCTTAAGAGGAAATAGCACAAGTGGCACACACATTATGAATGTGGCTCACATGCACATGGGAGTTACATGCAACTCCTTTCTTCTCATCTCTTCATAAGAGATGCTTCTTTTCTCTTCATTCACTCACTATTCACTTTTTCACATTATTCACTCTTTCACACATTCACTTGCAACACTTAGTTTATTTTTCTCTTGAAGCATTGTATGAGCATTTT
>MU226352.1:54658-70255 GCA_018584345.1 Thuja plicata
CTCTCTCTCTCTTAGGCTTTTTGGCCCATTCTTAATAATATCACGGGGGTTTTTTTATGCTTTTCCCCCTTCAAAACTTCTTGTCTCCTTTGTTATTTCATTTTGGTGTATGCTCTAAGGATTAGCTTGATTCATAATAATCTTCCTTTTTCCTTACTCAATTGGATTATACGTTCCTAGCTCGAATTTATTTTCCATTTTAACACACCGACTCTCATTTTGAGGTGACTATGCCACCCTAGAGAAGGTCTTCATGATCTCCCATTCGGATAGGCAACAACCTGTTGATCCTACACCCCTAAAAATGCCCATACAAGAGTCTACTCACGGTGCCTTCACTTGTGAGACTATCTTATTTGGATCAGACAAAGAAGATGAAGAAGAACCCAAATTGTAGGGGTTCTTTGATAAATCTATTTTGTCCTTTGAGGCTAATGCCTTCACCAACCCACGAATTCCTTTAAACACTCAGAGTTAGGCTGGTAAAGGACCAGTTTACACACCTACACCACCCAAAGATACCCCTCCCCGGGATAACACCACTGATCACTCCTTCCCTTTGAAGGGCCCTGTCTCTAACCAAAGCTAAGGATCCGGTCGAGGGAAGCCAATAATTCCCAGGGGGAAGGTTCAACATCACAAAGGTGTTAGAATGAACTACCAACTCCATGACATTGATGGAGGTATTATTGAATTGTCCCAAGTAGAGGAAGTCTCTTCTGAAGCTCTTGGGAAACTCAGAAGTTGTCAGTCGCCCACCCAAGACTGTCACTTTTGATGATGCCAACACGACTATCTTCTAGGGTAACACTGAGGATCCTCCCTTCTTACTAGGCTTAAACATACAAGGGAAGAACCTACATAATTTCTTGATAGATTCTGGTGATTCGGGCAATGTCATGCCCTTTTCAATATGCCAGAAGCTCAGACTACATCCCACTCCATCCAAAGGTGCAGTAGTCCAACTTAAAAAAACTACTATGAAAATGGTAGGGGAGCTGAAGAACATTCAAATTCAGCTCATTTAGGACCACCAGATAGAAAGCATAATCGACATCCAAGTGGTGGACATCCCAGATACTTACAAGATGTTATTGAGTCGGAGGTCTAAGTCCCTTAATGGGTACTTCTCCACTAACTTTTCCCACTTGTGGCTCCGCTGGGAGGGAGAAGCTAACCAGATCCGAGTAGAGAGTGAGCCCTGAATGAAACAGGCCCTCACCAAAGTCAAAAGGGTAAATGATGTCCTCTTCTCTGAGACTTCCCCCGGGGTGTACCAACCCCTAGAAATCCTCACATTTGATTTCACCCCCGGGGAAGATCCCATAGTTTCTTAGAGAACACAAGACCTGGATGAAAAACTAAGGGGTGAGGTTAACTCACAGGGTACCATAGTGACCCCTGATACACTCTTGTCTAGCACCTGGTGTCGGGTGCATTATTAGAAACATTTAGAACTAGAGTGTGAGCCCTATATTTCTGTTGCTACCTGCCATATCAATGCCCTCTAGGAGAAAGAACATGAAGTAAACATGCCTGGACCATCTAGTAGCACCCATGTAGTGCTGCTTGCCCAAGCATCACAATGCCAGGATTCTCTGGAGGAAAACCTCACCCATAAGCCATCAGAGCAGGAGGAAACTCCTCCTAGCCTTCCCAAAAACAATCCAAAGGCCACTTCGTCTTCCCAGCCTCAGATGATGAACAATGACTTGTGGACCCTTAATTTTGATGGGTCCCGGTCTAAACAAGGTTGTGGGGCTAGAGTGTAATCGATCAACCCACAGGGGAAATCCTTTCTTGCGTCTTACAGGCTACAGTTCAACTGCACAAACAATGTCACGAAGTACGAGGCCTTGGTCCTTGGACTCCTATTTGCATTAAGAAAGGGAATGACTCACCTTCAGGCAATGGGTGATTTAGAGTTGATTGTAAAGTAGGTCCGGAGCCAATACACATGTCATGATAAAAGGTTGGCCGCATACTGCAACTAGGCATGGAGCATCGTCAAATATTTTGATGCCTTTGGCATAAAAATCATTCCACGGAAAAGGACCTACGTTCTGGATGCCCTTGCCATATTTTCCAGCACCCTGAAGCAAATGGCTGGCTCTTGGCTTTGGAAATTCTCTATTGAGATGGTCCCCTCCCTGTCCATTTAAGACAATGTCACCTACTTTCAGGTCTTTGAAGATGATCAACATATTCTGGCCTTCATGGCCAATGTTGGTGTTTTCGAAGAATAGATAGTTGAAGAAAGAGATCATGAGGATACTGGGCAAGGTGAAGAAGATGATGGGATCATAGACTTGCCAACCAACACCATCCCTAAGGGGATGGTAGCACTAGAATGAATCTTTGACTCAGACCCTCGGGGCCAGGAAAAGATATCATCCTCCTCAGAGCGTGGAAAATTTGAGAAAGTTAACATTGGCCAGGTCGGTGAAGAAAAATTGGTACACATTGGCACCTCCTGCTCCCCAGAGGAGAAGGAGAAGTTTGTCGCAGTTCTCTGAGATTACATTGATGTAATCACATGGGGGTATGAGGATTTGAAAACCTATGACACATCAATCATGACCCATACTATCCCACTGAAACCTGATGCTAAGCCCTTCTGGAAAAAGAAAAGATTAGTAAACCCACTAATCGAGCCTCTAATTCATCAAGAGGTTCAGAAATTACTGTCATCCCAGATCATCTTTCCTATCTGGCATACTACGTGGGTCGCCAACCTCGTCCATGTGAGAAAGAAAAGTGGCAAGATCCACCTTTGCATGGATTTTCACAATCTGAACAAGGCTTCTAAGAAGGATAATCACCCTCTCCCCTCATTGGATGAGGTATTGCAAATTGTGAATGGATCACAAATGATGTCCTTCCTGGATGGGTATTCCAGGTATAACCAGGTCATGGTTAAGTACAAAGATAGAGACAAAACATCATTCACCACCAAGTGGGGAATGTTTTCATATCAGAGGTTGCAATTTAGCCTGATCAACGTAGGGGCCACATTTCAGAAGGCTATGGACATTGCGTTAGAAGACCTATTGAACCAGTGCATAATCATCTATATGGATGATTTGACCATCTTTTCCTAGGACAGGCGTGATCATTCCACCCACCTCACCCAAATTTATGAGAGATGTCGCCAGTATGGAATATCCCTCAACCCTAAGAAATGCATATTCAGGGTCACTGAAGGGAAGATGCTTGGGCATATTGTCTCCGAGAAGGGTATATCTATTTACCCTAAGAGAGTTGAAGTACTGCTTAATCTACAGATGCCTGGCAGCAAAAAGGAAATGAGGTCTTTCTTTGGAAAGATCAATTTGTCTGGCGGTTCATCACTGGATTTGTCGAGATAGTAAAACCACTCAATGAAATGATGAAAAAAGATACAAAGATTGAGTGAAGTCCTGAAGCAAATTGGGTATTCACCCAGATTAAAAAAACAATTATGGAGGCACCAGTCTTGGCTAGTCCAGACTATTCCCTCCCCTTCCACATATACTCCTTTGCTACACCACATTCTACCACAACATTCTTGACCCAGAAGGTCGAAGGGGAAGAATGATCAATATATTTCATGATCTTCCCTTTTAGAACGCCGAAGTCCAGTATTCGCCTTTGGAAAAGAAGGCCTTTTCTCTCATCTGCACTGTGAAGAAATTTTGGCATTACATTCTCTGGAGCAAAGTACACACTATCATCCCGGACCAGGCTGTTAAGTCTCTGCTCCTACAGAGTGAATTGGGTAAAATATGGGGGAAATGGATGGCCATCCTCCAAGAGTAGGATTAGGAAATGCAACCCATGAAGATAGTCTGAGGCCAAGGACTATGTAGAGCGATGGTAGAGGGAATTCTAGATATCAAATGCCAAACATATATAATGGAGTCCATCACTCAAGATCCATGGTATACCGATCTCGTATACTTATTGTTGAACAAAAGATGCCCGGAGGGGTTACCCCCAAAAAAATGTCATACCCTGCGACTGTAGAGCGCGCACTTCATGATAAAAAATGGAATTCTCTTTCATAGGAACTATGAAGGGGTATACCTCCGGGGCATAGACAGGGAACAAGCTACGAAGATGATTGAAGAATTCCATGGGAAGTTTGGAACCAGGCATGGCTTAGCTAATGCCACTGCCCATCAGATCCTCTAGGTCAGATACTCTTGGCTCTGTATTTTTAAGGATGTCTATACTGACGTTAGGAGATGCCATACTTTCCAAATAGCGGTACATCATGAGCAGAACCCGACCATGCCTTTGTAGCCGATCTTCGAAGCTAGACCCTTCGCCCAATGGGAATTTGACTTTATCAGGGAAATCAACCCCAACTCGTCTTCCAACCACTGGTACATCTTGACTGCTACTGATTATTGCACCCAGTGGTCTGAAGTGATTCCTTGTAAAAAAAACACGACAGACATAGTCATCAAATTCCTGGAAGAAAACATAGTCACAAGATTTGGAATGCCATTTTCTATAGTATGTGACAATGGTCCAGAATTTTCTATGGTGCAATTTCTTGAATGGACCTATGAAATAAAGATCACCCTGAAGTTCTCCAACAACTACTACCCCCAAGGTAATGGTGTTGCTGAATCAACCAACAAAAACCTACTTAAGGTGATAAAAAATCTATTAGAACAGAACCCCCAGGACTGGCACCAAAATCTTAGATTCACTCTTTGGGAAGATCGCATCCAAATAAAGGAAGCCCTAGGGACATCCCCATTCCATCTGGTTTATGGCCAGAATCCAAAATTCCCCATCAACTTACATATCCCAGTTTTATAGTTTATGTAGGAATTCAGCAACCGGGACAACATTGTGGAAGTTTGGCTTTTGAACCTGGTATGAATGGAAGAACAAAGAGATGCAACCCTTGAACATTTTGCACATCACCAAATGGTATTAAAACAATGGTTTGACAGAAGAGCCCAATATAAGGCCTTTCAAATTTTGGACCTGGTCCTCTTGTGGGACAAGGCCCGAGAAAAGAAGGGAAAGCATACTAAGTTTCAATGGCTCTGGCTTGGACCATATCTGATAGCTGAGATCTATGGGGATAATACTTATTGCCTCAACACTATGACCAGAGAATTCATCCCATTGCCTGTCAATGAGAAGTTTCTCAAACACTATGTTGAATGAGGTGGGTGGTGGATTTGTCCAGAGTTGTATCATATGTAAAGTTCTTGCTTGTAAATATCTTCCCCAGTGATCCATTTGGAGCACCTTGTAAATATCTTGTTGGCTGTCCTCTGGGACCGCCTTTCCTTTTCATGTTTACCTTTTTTTTTTTGGATTTTTCTTTTTATTTTTGTTTTCTAGGTTCCCCAGCGTGTTGCCTTCTTCTTGTAGGTGGGTATGTTTTGCATAACATCTAGTCTCTGGAATGGTATCTTGTACATTCTGGTGAATTTGGAATCTATTGTTAGCATAGTGGAATTTGTCCGTGCTCCAGAGTTATTTTGTAAGTATGGTAAAAGGTTATGAGTAATCTTCATCTGATTCACATCTTGACAGTCCGGACATCAGTTAACAAAAAATTTAAGAGACAAGTAATCGGACACCTTGAGGGAAGATCGTTTGCACTAGTTGTTGACCAAGTCTGAAAATCATTAAAATATCCTATGTTCAGAACATTCTCTCCTATTTAGAAATTTGAAAGTGGATGGCGAGGTGAAAGAAGTACCACCATTAAAACTAGCTAAGCTTAAGGTTCATGGTGAAAGAAGTACCACCTTTCCATCCAGAAAAGAAAAAGAAAGGAAAGGACTGAAGAATAGAGAATTCTAGTATCCGGGGGAAACATACAAGGTATGACAACTTTGGTTTGATTTTCTTAGTGCCTCCTCTCTGCTTCTCCTGGAGGTCATCGACTTGGTTTTCTTTCAAATCACACACTTCACAACTGATGAAAGACCGAAATATTGAATCAGTGATGAGTCCAATTTTCTCAGACACCTCGGACTTTGCAAGAAGAATGCTCTAGGTGATGATTAATTCTAGTTTTGCTAACCAGGGATTTTGAATTTCTTGAATGCGCTAAGGCATTTCTCCCAGATAGTCACCATTTGTTATGCCCTACATACCTATCCCTACATTTTGTAGGCAAAATGTTGGGTCCCCCTTTTCACTTTTGCTCTTTCCTTTGTTTTCTTGTTTCCTTTCCTTCTGTGAGGGTTGTCTTTATTTTACTTTTGTCTTCTTTGGTCTCCAGGGCCCGGTCCTAGAGTTTGTTTTTTCTTTTGAGTTGGCCAGATTCTGGACTCTGGGATTCTCTACCATCATGCCTTCTTTTGAGAGAAGGTATGGCTACATGGAATCCCCGGGCCTTGAGTCCAGAGGTTTGCTGGTTTCCAAGTTTATGGAAAGAACGCAACGCATTTTTACCCTAAGGGTATAAATAGAAGTTACCTAACTTTTTCACATTTACCGCGATTAAAACTCACAGAATGATTAAGGTGATTTGAAGCGATTAAATGTAGATTGATTTGGTGATTAACATCAACTTAACAAGTGATTTGCAATGCTTTCTCGTGGTGGTTTGAAGGTTAACTTGTTGCAGAGAACCTCCCATGTTCGTCTTTCCTGCGTTCCCCCATGTTTTTAGGTAAGCCTTCGACTCTTCTCTCTCTAGTTTCCCATTTTTTAGTTCTGGCTTGTTTTTGTTTTGTTTTCTTTTTTCTTTCATTTTCATTTCTGGTTTTTCTCTCTATCAACTCCCGTTGGTGGGTTGGCTCTGCCAGTGGGTTGTCCGCCCTCTGTGCAGTTGTAATTTAAGTATAGATGCTTTGTATATTTCAGTAGGCTTTCATGTAAATATTTTTGTATATTATGTGTATATTGTACATTGTGTAAATGCTTGTTTGCGTCTGTATATATGCCTATTTTTGGCCAAGTCTGTGAGTCACCACGGCCCTCACTTGTGCTTCAGCTCTATATGTGTTTCTTTGTATAATCTTCACTCTTCCTAGTGGCGAGCTTGTCATGCTCTGTGTGTTAGAAAGCCCAAGTGTGGAACTCATCTAAGAAAGATGGCTGCCTGGTTCGAACTCAGCACCTTCCTAGTTTTGGCCATAGTAGTTTTCTCTCTCCTCCATCAAGCCAGTCTTAATGATGGGTTGAGTTTCGAGCATTCAAGTATGGCCCAAGTGGCATTCATTTCCTCACATGTTCAAATAGTTGTCGATGTTAATCCCATAATGCCCATTACAGCTAGGTGGCCACGTGATACCCCCAAGTTATCCTAGTATGACTCATTTCCAGTCATGTCAGCAAAGGTTAGTTTTTTGGACTCTGGGTCCTAGGTCTTCATTTGATCCTTACTTCACTTTTATCACATATGTTGGAATCCTTAGAGGCCTGGGTAGAGGTCAAAATTCCTAAGTCACTTTCATTATATATATATATATATATATATATATATATATATATATATAGGTTCTGACACAAACTAACGATTTTCTCAGGCACAGATGTGATGCGATGGTAAGATTACCAGAATCTAGAATAAGGTTTTGATTTGTATACAAATTGACGGTCATCTTGTTCGCAGGTTGTGAGAATTAAACTCACCCATCATGTTGGAGGCATCTTCATCATCTCCACTTGGGAGCCCGGATCTCCCCACTACTGCTGCCTTCTGTGTATCTATCAGAACCAAGGCTGAGAAGGCCCTAGAAAAGCTCCCGCTGAAAATGAAGTATCTTAAGGGAGACACCATTGTAGGATAAAATATTGATTCCAAACTCCAGTTGATCACCGACACCAGTGTCGGAATGTGGGCTGAAATGCAGGCCTTGGTAAAAATAATGTTTATTCAACGGACGACCGGGGATCCATTGGATATCAATGTGGGAAATTCTAGGATCCTCAAAGCTACTTGCTTCCCCTACTCTGTGCGAGCCCTGGAGCTCATTCTCACTATGGTAGGACACTATAATACAACTGTTCAGACCATCATGCTTGCCGCCCTAGTCCCAACCGGGTACCCAACGCCTATGGTGTCTCTAGACGCTGTGACTTTTCAGGCAGGACTGGGAATTCCCCAATTTCATGATGCGGCCATTCTCACCTGAGCTCTGGCCTTAGAAGAATTTCAAAAATTATAACACATGGCCCGACAGTATCTCAACAAAAAATCGCTTAAGGTGCCAAGCAAAGACTTCAAAAAGATGAAGCTAGAAATCCCCCAGACCGAATTCAAATAAAGCATATAGATGGGGATAATCGCACTATGTAGGGTCTCCGAACAACCCTATGCCTAGGAATTCTCAGCATGGATGTACCATTTCTTGTTAGGAATCACCTCTAGTGAGCAGAACTTTGATTGGGCCACCATCATTGCAAATCACGTGGACTCCCAATCTCTCCAGGTCACCAGGACCTGAAAATTCAACATGACATCCTATATTTTGTGGGCTCTATGTGTGTGATTTTTGTACCTGTTAAGAGACACAACACTTCAATAAATCATTGCATTAGTGAAAAAAAGGGGTTAGCAAAGATAGCAATCACCAAAATTGATCTATTGCTTCTTATCTAGCAGGAGTATGAAAAATGACACAATAGCCCTCAGAGGTTCATTGCAATTTGTCCACCAAGTCATACTTTGCTCTAGGAATAGTAACCATGTGTTTTTCTATTGGTTTAGGAATAGTAATGGTGGGAATGTTGGATGTTGATGCTGGTTTTGGGGTTCCTTTGATCGTGACCTACGCTTGGCTCCGTGTCACTGCATTTAAAAGGAATGAAACACCTTTGATTGTGACCACATTCATTGATTATGTTTTAACGTCTATCATATTGATTTCATTATCATTATTGGAATAGGTGTAGTTGACTTCGTTACCTTTCCCTTTAGATGTTTCTCCTTTGCTGTAGTTCAGGAATGGTTTATTGAATGCAATATGATCTTCATTGGTAGTGTGACCATCTAATTTGATCTTTCCTCCTTCAATGAGGTATTGAATGACACACTTAAGCTTAAGGCAATTGTTAGTCTTGTGTCCTTTGTTTTTGTGAAAGACACAGTAGGAGTTATCATCCCACCATCTAGGTTTGACGATTGGCTCCCACGGTTTTGAATAAGGAATCATGAGAGGCTTGTTATCTAATAGAGTCTTCAAAACAGTCTCGAGAGATTCTCCCAAAGGGGTGAACATTCTATGAGGTTTGGAAGTCCATGATCATCCCTTATCATTATCATTGTCTGCTTTGGGTATGGGAGTTGTTACCTTGGCATCCTTGCTTGCTTGCATATTATTGGTTAGATTGAATACTTAAGGTTTAGGACCAACATTGGATGCATCTACTACGCCATCGTTGACAACATTTTTTTTGCTTACACCATTTAGGCTTGGAGTTGGAGTTGTTTGATTTGTTTTCACCTTGAAGAGTGATCTCCCCTCTTTTGACCATGAATTCCTCAATACGGAGGGAATTTTTAATCATTCTATGGAAGCATGGTGAGTCTTGCATTTGCAATGCATAGTTCAATTCTGGTACCAAGTTATTAAAAAAGATTTCCATCTTCTCAGATTTGGGAATGGCTCTTGAATATCATGCAAAGATCTTCCTCCATGTTTTTAGGAAGTGTGTAAATGATTCACCAATCTTCTATTTAGTATTACATAGATCCATCATGGTCACATCATGCTGTATGTTATAAGAGTAATGTTGGATAAAGTGTTGAATTAGCTCCTCAAAATTTTTGACTTTAGGGTTCAGCTTTGAGAACCATTCCATGGCATTACCTCCTAGACTTCCTGGAAAGAGTCATATGACGTATGTAGGTTCGTGCATGTATTCTATGCTCAAAGCACAAAATTCCCTTACATGATCATGTGGGTCAGTTTCTCCTGTATACTTGTCATACTTCGGTCTTGCCACATTGGGAGGAAACAGAACCATAGTAATACTCTTATCAAAAGGGAATTGACAAATGGAGTCCAAAGAGTATGGTGATTTCGGTTTAGCTTTCTCTATTTTGAGGTTTGTAAGCTCTATTTGCATTAATGTTAGTTGTTTGGAAAGAATAGATATAGGAGTTGGTACTTCCTTTTCTTTGAGTTGTTCCACATCGTAATCCTTAGGTAATTTGACACCCGTGGATGCTAGATAAAGGAAGTATTTATCTTTATCGTCATCAATTATCCTTTCCAATATCTTATGGAACCTCTTACTCTATTTGAGTTTATCATACTCATCTTCAGGGATCTTCCCCTCACTATCCAATCCAAATGGATCACGTTCAAAGGTGGTTTCTTCATTCTCATCCAGATCTTCCTGCTTTTGGCTTTTTCTATTGTCATATTATTCAAAAGCTGCACTCCATTCGCGAGTGTTTCTATCCATTTGTGAAGAGTCTAGATCGAGTAGGAAACTGAGATGTTTCTCCTGGAAAGTGGGTTGATTTAGGAGGAACTTTGGATCCTTTAGATGTGTACTTGTTGCATCTTGTGTTAACCATGTGGTTGTATTTCAACTTTCATCAACATTTCCTAATAATGTCAAGCAGAGTCTCAAATCGTTCAAGTGAGTGTGTCTAGGTGGAAGTGTTTGTTTGTGTTTTGGGTGAAAGTAAATGATTCCAGTGTCAGAGGGCTAGAAATCCCTGATAGTGAGCTAGGAATCAAGTTGTTGTAAAAAGAGGGTAGACCACACGTATTGAGATAGATTGTAAGAGTCCAACAGGACATGCAAGGTAGACATCTGAAAAAGTTTTTGATACAGCCACAGTGAGACTAGAAAAAGAAATAAGGACAGACTAAAGAGTTAAAAGGGAATCTAAAATAAACTATCTTCCTTGGAGACACAACGATGCAAGTTCCCACTATTCAAATGTTGTCAGTTTTGTCTTGGAAGTGCGTGAATTTTGAAGATCATGTTTTGAGTCCTTTTCAATGATTGAAAAACACATGTAGACCAAGGTTTGAATTTTTTTTCTTGTTTGAAGGTGTTATCTTTTTAATGATTTTCAGTCACATCAAGCATTGTTGCATTGTTAGGAGGGTAAAATAGACACACATCTTATCCCTATTTTCTAGGTGGAGAATGAAAATGTTTGCTTGTTGACTTAGGTACACACTCAAATGCTAATCAAAACACAACCATCACCAAGCATGCAATGGCTCCAGTCATGATGCTATATTAGCCGACTCCAAACGCAAGTGAAGGAATGATATGAAAAGTGTCTTGGGGAAATTAATTTTTTCCTTGCAAAAATATTATCACCCTTTTAGGGATGAATCAAGAATTCTTTCAATTGAAATGTTGTCTATTATTGGGCAATCAGTTCGAAACTGACCCCCATAGAATTGCACAAGGAAAAATTGAGGCGTATAGCCCTATGAGTACCTGAATATGTGTAGTCTTGCAAGCAAGATTCAAGCAGCTCCGCTCAACATATACCCAAGTATGTTCAAAGAATGATGTCAAAATTCTATGAACAAAACTGGCTCCGTCTTCCTAGGCTTTACCCTACGAGGAAGCAATTATTTATAGTGAGTTGGAAGGGTTGGCGTAAAACCTGTCCTCACTTGGGTCATTCCCGGGAGATTTTTTCCTCAACTGGTAGGTCCTGTACTATTAAATAAATGTACAAAGGATTGGTGAGCTTAGGATGTCTAGATTTTTTATTCTTTAAAAGAAGAAGTGCATACTCTCCTAATCCATATCGTTTTCTCCCAAAACATGAAAATCAATGTTTATTCCTTCAAGCTATATTGAGCTTGATTTAGATTGTTCCTATTTAAGGAAAATAGGATTCTTGAAGGTAAATTTGCCTTGTTAAATTGACCACAGTTTTTAGTTCTTTGCTTGTTCAATTACTGATCCAAAATGAATTAAACGATTGAACTTGTTCATTTATCCCACAAATTTAGTGATTTGTGTTGTCCATTTATTGATCCCAAAATTAGATGATAAGGTTTGCTTTGTTAAATTTCTCCAAATTCTTTTCAAATCATAAATTGACTTGTGAGTTTATGATTTTCCTTAAAAAGGAAAAGAGCATATTCCTCTGGTCAATTTAGTATAAGATTGGAAAATGTTGTTAGTTTCAAAAGCATAAGAAAAGAATATAAGTCAAGCTAAAGGATCAACAATCTGTAAAACCACAATTTAGTATCTTCTTTTTTCTCTCTTAGTTCTTACAGCAATCTGCAAACACAAGTTAGGATAAAAATAGGATGACCATAATGAAAACAACCAAGTTAGCAAGTTAGAAATCAAATTTGCAAATGTTAGAACCCTATATTTCTGCCCCGTGGACGACAGACGATATTTCAGAGACCCAAAATGATAAATCATGAAAATTATTAAAGATTGACCCCAAACAATAAAACATTCCCAGGATGATGTTCCTTTTATGCGAAATGATAATACGTACCAAAAACACAAAAATAATTAGTAGAAATTATTTTAAGGCCAAATTGTACCTTCTAGAAGTGCAATGGTAGACGATAATAAAACTCCCTGAAATGATAAGTTGCTCCTGGAAATGATAAAATATTTACCGAAAATGATAAGTTGCTCCCAGAAATGATAAAAGAATGATGGGAAATGATAAGTTTCTCCCAAAAATGCTAAAATGCCTACAAATTTTGAAAATGTTAAGGGCAGAGAACAAAATTTGGTGAAATTTTGAGCAGTCATGCCCCATGGTGGGGGCCAGAGATGTGTGTGTGATTTTGGTACCTATTAAGAGACACAACACTTTAGTAAATCATTGCATTAGTGAAAAAAAGGGGTTAGAAAACATAGCAATCACCAAAATCGATCTATTGCTTCCTATCTAGGAGGAGTATGAAAAATGACATAATAGCTCTCAGATTATGCATATTCCAATGATAAATATAACCTAAGAATAGAAGATTCAAATGAAAATTAATCTAAATGTTTCAAAAACATGCGTGCTAGCTCTAGAAATGAAGATTACAACAATATAACTAAGATTTAAGCTAGAAAGCACTATGAAAGTCCTAAACATGAGCAACATAAGATTGCTTCTTCAATTCTCCAAATATGGGAAGCATAAGGATGCTATCAACTCTTCAAAATTAGGAGCATTACAACAATATATTTCACAAAATCAAGGGCCATTTGAGCTCAAAATCTATCATATTTAATATAGGAGAAATGGAGGAAGGGGAGAAGACTCTAGAAGGGCTGCCATTAATGAGGGTGTAAGACTCATTAATGAGGTATGGGTGGAAGGAATATGTAAGAGCCATTAATGCTTCATTTATGAAAGCATTAATGAGGTATGGGTGAGGGTTTAAGAATCATGGGTGAGGGTTTAGAGTCAAGCCTGACAAGGTGGACTTGAGGAAAGGAATCTTGAGATTCCTTGACTTTCTCAAGTGGGTGGAGTTGTTAATCATTCCTTAATGGAATGTGACAAGCTTAAGGGTAGCTTAGGATTACGTTTAGGGCTTAAGGCATGTGATCAAGAAGATAGAGATGGGAGGAGAGATAATGAGTGGATGGAGGATTAGCTAATTAGGGTTAATTAACTAATTAAGAAGAATTAGCATGTGAGAAGGGGTTGGGATGAGTTTGAAATCATGGTTGGACATTTTAGATTGGTTAGGTTTGAAGGAATATTAATAAAATGAATTTTTGTAATCACATATTCACTCAATAATAGGGATTTAATTAATCATTTTAAGCTTTTGATTGCTTTGTAATAATTAATTAGGAATATAGCCAAATTGAATCAATTAGGCTAGGGGATAGGATTTCATTAATTTCATTTTAAACTAATTACCTTAGCCAGGTATGATTTTAATTGATTGAATTGAATTAATTCGATTGGCTAAAGTGATTAATGTAAATTAGTGATTAGATCACTTAGGAGATTAAATCTGATTCGAAAGAATTATGCCAGCTGATTGAAGAGTTGTCTGGACATAATTGGGGGTATGATCACACTTAGGGAAAATAGGGTCTATGGTTAGAGCAGACCAAATCTAGGTGGTTACATTTTCCCCTCTTTAAATTGATGTGTTAGAAGCGCATTGATTCAAAGAATTTTTTTTGATTTTGACTTCAGAAAGATTGAGAATTCCACTCACAATCGAACAAAATGCCTGATGAGATGAGTCTCGCACTTGATCGAACTAAACTGATAGTATTGATTTTGAGCTTGGTTGTTGTCCAAAGATCAATAAAATATCTTAAAGATATCAATTCTAAACTTGGTTGTCGTCCAAAGATTGACAATACTGATTTCAAACTTGGTTGTCATCCAAAAGTCAGTAAGAAGCTGCCGGGAGCTTAATAAGAATCTTTTGAAATGAGGAAACACAAGATATCCAGCTTATGAGAACCAAAGCTTTCTATCCAATAGTTCTGACTTAGTCAAGGAAACTTTCATGCCCCTAGTTTGTTTGATAATGAGGTCATTTTTAATGTTGTTTCGAGCAAAAATTTAATTGATGATAGTGTGATCATGCCCCCTCGGGAACAAAATTGAAGAAAAAAGAAATGAAATGCCTTTGTTGAAAGAATGTATCAATTGCATGGAATGGGTAGAATAATAAAGAATGGATTAAAAGAAGTGAAGAAATGGGGGTGTGTTTAAGAGTAAACACACGAGTACCAAGTTAATCACATTTAAAAGTTGAGTTCGATTTTGTTCCCGATAGATCAGAGATTTTTGGAAGCATGGGTATGTAAATATAATGGATTTTAGATGAATTAAAAATAGAAAGGAGTTTGAGCTCAAATCCTTATGTTGTTCTTTCAAAATGCATCATGCAATCTCTAAATGCAGCTATATACAGACTCTTAGGACTGTCACTGATTTGCAGATATTGGAATATTTTATCATCATTGGGTGCTTTTGGAACGGATACCACCTAATAGTACAACCATCACTAATATCCACTGATATTATGAAAGTATGAATAATATGTTTTATTGAAATGTCAGAAATAGACTTAGGCATCAAGGCATAAAAGCCAGGATAACAAAATAGTCACCTTCCTTTTAATATCTTAGATACTGTGTAAGGAAAGATATTGGACCCACAATGACCTTGAAAATTCATATCCTTGGGTACATTATGCTTCATATACCTTAGTGAGAATCTGAGTTAGAAAATAGACAAGGAAATTGCCTCAACCTCACCATAGTTTACACATAACAAAGATTGAGATATATACAGCTATCCACTCTGTTAGCACTTTTTATTGTATCACAACCTTAAAATGACAGTATACTGATTATACTTGAATGAAAACTCCTTTTTGACAAGAGAAAGGCTAATTGCTAAGGACTGAATAATATCCTTCTTCATTTTTGAGCTCCACATACTCAGCCAGGTATTACCTAGATAGTTCACTATGTTTCAAGTAAACCTCAAATGGTGGATTGGGCCTTCACTGTTATGTCATTATATTTCTGATTATATCAACAAGATACCACTCTTTAGATGACTGGAAATAATTCTGAAACAGAGCTTGACAGGGAAATACTTATGACTGTAATAACAAATAACAGTGGCATAAGGATGCTTATCCTTCTTCTTTTTATGAGTTTAAACTCAAGGAAGGCTAACCTTTTGAT
>MU226352.1:82897-125027 GCA_018584345.1 Thuja plicata
CATTTCGTAAACTTAACTCTTTTCCGCACTGCAAACTGAACAAACTGCCTTTGAAACTGAACTCATAGGGTCATCAAAAAGATCTTCCAGAAACCCAACCTCTGGATCCTGAATGAATGTCATATGTTGAACATGACCCCTCAGTTGCCTTCCTCTGAAAAGAAACTTCTGAACTAATACCGATCTGCAAAGATGGCACTTTAACACTTCCTGAGTTTTAACACAGTAAATATGTAGAAATCGGGTTCGGAATCGGCAAAGAAAAGTGACCAACCACATTGGTCAAGGCTTGAGAATCTTCAAAGGAATTCATTCCTAGTTCTATAATTCAGGTCAACCTTCAATTATCCAAAATGTTCACCCGGGTATAGACTTTGAAAAGCTCAAAGTGGGTCACTTAGTAATTCTAAATTTGAAAACATAGGAAATCAGATTTAATCACTATTAGAATGGTTCTTGAAAACTTATCATCTGATTTCATAAAGATTTGTAGACTAGAAAATATGGAGTGTGTGACCTCTGGAACACAGTGCAAAAGGAATTTTCTCAATTGGGTGAATTGGTCAAAAGTTATAACATGTCAAACTGGGCTATTCAGATTTCAAGGCAGGACAAAAATGCAGACAGTTTATGAACAACCAACTTTGGGAAGTATGAAAACTTATCAAATGGTTTCGAAATGACCTGAGGTTTAAAACATAATCTCTTTGATATGCATGCTAAACATTCCCAAAGTGGCGGACTATGAAACTCAATAGGGTGTAAGATACTCAGCAGCAAAGTAGGCTCCAGACAGCAAAATGACAACTTAGCAAAATGCAGAATTAGGTGACCCCCTCAAAATGACTACTCCATAAACATGTCAGAACTGAAATTCAGGAGCTAGGACCCACTACATATGTCAAATGGAAGGCATTAAAGCCTCTCCCAAATTTGTATCTCATAAAAATCATCCGGGCATCTTTTTCAATCACTCTAACTGAGTCTTCTCACATAAATTTTCAAGGGTAATTACTTTTGCTTGTCTGAAAATCATACATGGTCACTCCAAATTTGTTCCAAATTTAGGAGTACCAACACACTCATGGTGGCAGCTCTTACCATAAACATCCAAGTTAGGTGAAATTTATAAGATCGTTTGGAACAATCACCATACGCTGAAAACCAAGAAAATGTTATGCCCCCATCCTTGCGACTCTTTGTCTTGGCACAGACGTCATGGAGTAACTCAAAAGACATAAAAACCATCAATTGTGAATCATTCAAATAAAATTCATAACTGTTTAGATGCCCCTAGTTAAAACATCATTAGTGCATAAAAGAGTCATGATCAAACCAAGGTCAAACTGTGTTTAAGTAGTATCAAAAAATACTATTTGATTCATTTTTCAAGCGCAGTACAGATACAACAATCAAAAAGTTGGAATTCAAGAAAATATGTATTCCATATCTGTGTACATCGTTATTCCTGTTTGCAATCCAATGTAGGGTCCTCGGAACATCGTTCATGTTAGTGCAATGTTTGTGTGACCTTTGTGTCATGAAAGTGATAGTGGTAGTGAAAGTGTTGAGAAGCATCGCGTCGAAAATGCCCCCAGTGCAGAATGACTTGATCCTAAGACAGAAATATAGACAAATCCCAAGCGAGGATAAGATAGTTGTTTTAGGAAACAAAGTCAACATTTTAGCACAGGTGTAATTGTGAATGCCTTGTATCAGCAATGCATTGATAGATAGATCGTAGAACACAAGTGACGCATGATTACCAGGTTTTCACCACTTGGCAAGTTCTTTTCTTTCTTTTTTCTACCAAGATGCATGTTTTACCAGGTTGTCATCAAGGCTCTTTTCTCTTTTTCAATTTTTTTGTTACTTTTGATTTTTTGAATGTTTTTGTAGTATCAAGGTGCATGTTTGCCAGGTTTTCACCAAGGATACCTTTTCTCAGGACTTTTCCAATGTTTTTGGATTTCTTTAGGATCAATTTTCTGAGAACTATTTACTGTACAGGCTTTGCTAGCCGAACATTAAGCGTAGAACTGCTTCAGATGTAGAGTATTGATAGGATCTGGAAGAACGTCTCCCTCAGGTGTAGCTAATTGATAATCTCCAATCCCAAAAGTAGCAGTGATAACATAAGGTCCCATCTAGTTAGGTTCAAATTTTCCTTTATATTCTCTATTAGGCTGGTTCTTAGGATTCTCCTTTAGGACGAGACCTCCCACTTCAAATTTTTGTGGCTTGACCTTCTCATTGTATCCTTTGGACATGCGTGCTTGGTACACCTTCAGATGGTCAAACATGTGTTGTCTGCTCTCATCTAGTAGGTCTGAATAATTCACCCTATCTATGCGGTAGTGTTCATCAGTAACAAGACCTTGTAAAGATATCTGCAAAGATGGGATTTCAACCTCAATAGGTAGTACTGCCTCAGCGCCATAGACTAGATCAAATGGCGTGGCCCCAGTTGGTGTTCTGATGCTTTTTCTATAGGCCCATAGTGCCGGATTCAGTTGTAGATGCCAGTCTCTGCTAGACTTACTTATAGTTTGGTGTAGGATTTTGAGAATATTCTTATTAAATGCCTCACCCTATCCATTACCTTGAGGATAATAGATTGAGGAGAAATGTTGAGTAATGTGGAACTGTTCACAAAGGTCATCAATGTCTTGATTTTTAAATTGGCCCCCACTGTCTATTACAATTGTAGAGGGTATCCCATATCTAAAGATAATGTAGTTTAGAATAAACATAGCCACCTGTTTGCTAGTGGCTTTGATTAGCGGCACGACCTCGACCCACTTCATGAAATACTCAGTGGCTGTAATGATGAACTTGTATCCATTTGAAGAGTTGGGATATATTTGTCCAACCAAGTCAAAGGCCCATTGCTGAAATGGCCAATGTGTAATGAAAGGTATAAGTTCTCTAGCAGGAGCATGGATGAGATTTCCATGTGTCTGGCATTTATGACATGTTTTTGAGAATTGAATAGCATCTTTTTTCATGGTAAGCCAGTAATAGCCTACTCTGAGCAGTTTCTTTGCTAATGAAAAGCCGTTTGAATGTGATCCACATACACCTTCATGGACTTCTTTTAATGCGAGATCAGACTCTTCGAGTTCTAAACATCTAAGAAGCATACCATTGAGACCTCATTGATATAAGTTATTAGTTATGAGGATAGAACGTGATGTTGTCCTAATCAAGGCTCTTTTCTCATTTCGGGATAGATCATTGGGAATAGTTTGGTCAGTTAGGTAAGCAATGATCTTAGTATGCCGAGTTTGGTCTGGGGTGTTTAAAGCACAGATTACTTGGTATTCAGGGGTATCAAAGGTAGGATAGGATATTTCTTCCACCAAGAAGTCATAGCGGAATTGATGTTCCTCCAGTTGTAACATGGATGCTAAGGTAGCCATAGCATCTATAGCTTTGTTTTCTGATCTTGGTATCTACTGGAAGGTGACGAAGAAAAAGTACTTCTTCAGGTCATCAACCAATTTCTTGTAGGTCATCAACTTCTCATCTTTTTTTTGGTAGTCTCCATTAACTTGATTGATAACAAGCTGGGAGTCACCATATACGTGTAACTCTACAATTTTCCACTCTATAGCTAACTTAAGACTGTTTACCAATGATTCATATTTTGAAATATTGTTGGTGCATGGAAACATCAATTTGTAAGATTTGGGAATCTTGTAACCCTGAGGAGTTATGAATAGGACCCCTGCTCCAGAGCCTTGTTGAGTGAATGAATCGTCAAAGTACATCTTCCATGGATATTCAGTTAGATGCATGATTTTTTCATCAAGGAATTCAATCATTAAAGGTTCATCATCCTAGAGTGGTGAATTAGCCAATTGATCTGCAAGGACCTATCCTTTAATAGCTCTCCTTTCTACATATTCAATGTTAAACTCACTTAGAATCAGGACCCATTTTTCCAAATGTCTTGTTAATGTTGTTATACTCAGGAGGTAATTTAAAGGATCAATCTTAGAAATGAGCCTTACTGTGTGTGAGAGCATGTAGTGTCTCAATTTTTGTGATGCGAAGACAATTGCTAAGCATGCTTTTTCAATAATGTTGTTGTTGTGGGTCCACAACACACACCCCATTTTAGGTCCTCTGACCATGGGGACCCCCCTTCTTTTGTCCTTTTTTCCTTTCATCGTGTCCGCCCCTCGTGGAAATGCAGTCAGCCACTAGATGGTTGTTGAAACCAAGTCAAAAGAAGGAAGAACCCTTTTTCGGCCTTCCGACCCTTTCAGACTTTCGAAGTACTTAGTTCCTCCGAAGTGTCAAAATGGCCGAAAGGCCGAAGACCCGACCTTTCGGCCCTTTCAGACTTTCGGAGGACTTAGATCCTTCGAAATGCCAAAATGGCCGAAAGGCTGATGACCCAACCTTTCGGTGTTTTCAGAGTCTGAAAACACCAAAACGCTGAAGGCTTGGTTCTGTTTCAGCATTTTTGGCCTTTCAGGGTCCGAAAGCCCCGAAGCCGCTGACGTCAGCTCGTGGGCTATAAATAGAAGAAGCCTCATTTTAAACCACACTTTGCACATTTTGTGCTCCCGCCCACGATTCTGTCTACTTCTCCTTGCCGACCGCTTCCACCTTCGAGCCTCCTGGTTTTCCTCCCCCTTCTCATTTGTTCGATGTAGGTCCTCTTCGCTCTCCTTCGCTTCATGTTTTCATTCTAGGTCTAGGGTTTTTTGTGTCTTTTCAGTGCACCTAGTGCTTGTCTAGCCTAGGGCACTTTGTTTCTCTATCACATTGGGCCTTTGTGCCTTCATGCGTCGACAGGGACGTCCCTCCCTATCAGCCCTAGGGTTTTCTTGTGTCGGTTTGTCTTAGATTTTAGGTTTTGTGTTTTGTCAGTCACGGCCCTTACTACAGGTTTTCGGCCTCTGAAAGGCTGAAAACAAATCTTTGCTTTTGCCAAGTACCATTTTGGATGTTTCGACCTTTCAGACATCCAAAAGGTCTGAAAGACCGAAAGGTCCAAAAAGCCAAAAGTGAAACCTCTGATCGGGCTTTCCGGGTTCCTCACCATGTTTGAACAATTCGGCGTTCCTGAGCAAGCACCTCTCATTTTTCAGTGTCTGAAACCCTGAAAGTCCTGATGGACTTTGTCCTTCCAATAGATCTTTTCACACTTTTGGACTTTTCGGCCTCCGAACCAATTTTTAGTGACCGAAACCCTGAAAGTGCGAAAACTTACACTTAGCTGTTTATTCAGCTCTCATTGCTTACTTTCATAGTTTAAATTGTTTTTTCTATTCAATAAACTACTGATATTTGTCTTTTCTTGTAGGAATGACTGAACCAAAGACAACCTCCCTAATGAAGTATCAATACAAGGGGAATCCCCCTAGCTCAAAAGTGGGAAACAAGCACAGTGGGATAATAGACACCAACATTGGGAATGTAGATTGGAATGAATTCCTGACTCAGTGCTCCCAACCTGCAAACAGTTCTGAGGATTTCACTTCATTAGTCCTATCTGGGTTAGTAAATGCAGTCGCACACCCAGTGGCCATTTCATCTTTGAAATTGATCGTCACCCTAGCTCATCACAATGATTCAGACAAGAGGGTTGTAGTAAACTTAGAAGATCAGGTTTTATTGGACATTAGGCTGGATCTCATTGAGGATGTCTTTCACCTCCACAAAGGCATAGACAAGTTCTATGACTTTTACATTGAAAAGGGGACCAAGTGGTTTGGCAATAGGGAGAAAGCTATACATGAAATTATGAATAAAGAATACCTCAAGAAATCGCTTCCCAAGAATAGATCGGACAAGATTGACCTCTGAAGAGGCTACATGAAGGATGACATCTAGGTAGCTATAAAAATGATAAGCTGGGTGTATGGGTTGCCACAATCCACTCAACTAGAGCACTGGATGATCCTACTGATAGAGAGGATCAGGGAACAAAAGGCAAGATTCGACTGGGGCACTATTATTAGTGACAACTTGGATGAGAAATTGACAGTAGTGAGGCATAACCCCAAGTTCTACATGAGCACTTATGTGGTGTATCTACTAGCTGCACGGGAAGATTATCTGGGCCTCACCAAGAGGGGAAGTCTAAATGACCCAAATGCATGGCCCCACCTTGTATACCCGCAGCTAGTAAAAGGAGCAAACATGCCCAAGGATTCCTTGGATTACATGATAGTCAACGATGTGTTCATATTTGCAGTCATCCGATCTATTGAAGGTGACTTTGCCAAAAGGATGTCAGAAGAAGCTGCTGCTAAGGTAAGGGCCATTGGGGCCTATTTTAGCCAATTTAGGACATTCACATACATTAGGATAGCCAGGTCAACTGTACAACCAAAAAAGTTGTCCAGGTACCCATCCGACTGGGTAATCACCTTGGAGATGGCCAGGTAGCTCGCGAATGCATATGAGCACATAAAGCATAAGAAGAAGCACTGTTGGGACTTTCCCATCTCTTTGGGACCATATACATTGTAGGACATGAAGGTTTGCAAATCCCTGGCCTTTGAATGGGATGAATTTCCCTTACAGCTTTACAAGATAGTACGAGCATGCTTTGATCCCATAGGTACTTAAAGCCACATCATCGACAAATTCTACATACATGAGCCACATCTGGAGGATCACTGGATAAACTGCATAGATGACCATGAGGTCATAATCTGGGATTATTGCAGAATGAACCTAGCTTTGGCAAAAGAGGTATTGAAGGTTCCTATTTCCTCAAAAGTCTGGGAATGTGATTCTGAAGAGGTCCTAGAGGACATTTACACTAAAGATAAGGTATACGACCGGCCAATCATGAATGCAGAGGTGGAAAAAGATGAAAATGATGACATAGACTTCCGGGCAAGGCATGTAATAAAGACCACCATATCTTGGATCAAGAAGCCACACAAAATGAGTCCAAAACTGGTAAAGACATTGATGGAGCCCTCAAGGAAGGTAGAAAAATAGCGAGGAGAGAAATCAACAGCTCCTAAGTACAAGAAAGCTCCCCCTCAGAAGCCTAGAACCGTCTATGGTCATGAATTACTAGTTGAATATGGCTCTAATCCAAGGCCCAAGAAAACTAGAATGACAGGCCATATTGACCCACCAGCGAGGTTGTCACAACCCCAATCAGGAGAAGGCCCATCTACCTCTGGCCAATCTTCCCCCACCGCTGAGAAGAAAACCTGTCAGAGAAAGAAGAGTTCCGAATCTCCATAGTTAGAAAATGTACAAGAAGAGCCTGAGGAAGAGGATGCAGGTGAGCCCCTAGTCTAGAAGACCAGGTTGCAAAAGAGGAGAGAAATGGAGACTACTAAGAAACATAAAGAGGATCCCAAAGAACAGGATAATCCTTTAGATGCATTAGGATTGGATGAGTTCATGCTTTCTGATTTTGAAGGACTTGAAGGATTTTTAGATCATGGCCAAGATACAAACACTGGGGGACCACCACTCATACAACCCCAGGTAGCCCTCACTCCACCACTGGTCCAATTCACCAATCCTTTGGTGAATGTTTCTGTTCCACCAATAAGCTCCCATTCTACTCCAGGGCCTAAAACCCAAGACAGTGGGGTAACTCAAAGTTTAGCAATAGACAGTGTAGTTGGAGGGAGTTATGTTTTCACTCCACCACCTCACATACTTACTCCACCAACTTCTCTACCACCTCACATACCTACTCCACTGGTTTCCCTACCAACTCCAACACCTACTCCTGCACCAACTCCGCCTCCATCTACTACCACCATCTCCTCATCTCCCACTCCAATCATACCAACACTTGTTCCCTCAACATCAATCCCTCCAACATGTGCCACCCAGGTTTTCAGAGAAGCCATGAGTGCTAAAGACACACCACCTTTCCATACCATGCTGGAGGCCATAACCGTCTGAAGTCAAAGGTATCAATTGACACTTCTGATGAAGAAGCCCAGGACAAAGAAGGGGATAATGTGGTAACTGAACAAGGAGAGATAGAAGGAGAGAGAGAAGAAGGGGAAATGGATGTAGATGTTGGAGGGGAAAGAATGAAAGGAGGGAACGAATAGGAAAAAGGGCAAGAGAAGGGATCAGATAAAGTAATAACACCGGAGGCACAATGCTTAACTTAAATCCTCCAAGTTGCACCATATGAACCTGTAATGACATTCGACAAACCTACTTGGTTTACCAAGGAGATACAACCCTGGAAGAGAACCTACACTAGTGAATTGGATGGGGAGGATATGAGTATGACATCTGTGAGAAAAGATTTCCACCAGGTAGAAACCAATGCACCTACAAGGATCATGTCATATGTAACTCAGGACACCGGGGGTCATTGGAAAGCCCAGATAGCTATCCCGGCCCTGAGCACTGCTCAGAAAATAGTCTCATCAAAAGGCTATACATTTAGGGAGGTGGATTTGGGTGAACCTACAAGAGAAGGGAGCAAGACACTAGCAGCCTTAGGGCTGAAACATGCTCTGGGGTTCATGAATAAAGATGAAGAAACCATCAAAACTTTAACGGACCAAAATGAAGCATTAAAAGGGTTCATCCAAAAGATGGTGGGTCCTATTGACCCAAATTTTTTAGAGGCTTCACTACAGGCCATGCTTGATAAAAGGGCTACACTAGATTTGCCAGCAGGTTTGACTCCCTCTTTCATCCAGGCAAGCGCCGATTGGATAAATGACTTTGAACAATTTAGAGAGAAGGCAATTCCATCGATATTTAGGCCATACCAGACCATATTGGTTGAAGTAAATTCACTCATTGACCTAGTGGAGGATGATGGGGGTATGGATTTAGAGGTGGTTAAGTGGCAAGCAACTCTCCAAGACTTGGAGATAATTTGAAAGCAACATTTCCAAATTTTGGTGAAAGTCTATGAGGGAAAAGAATTGGACAAATTTGAGACCTGGACTGAACAAATGACCAAAATAATTAAGGCCTACCAGAAATTCTAGGCCCTTATAGATGAAAAGTGGGAGGAGGTAATAAAATGGATTGAAGATATAGATACATTCTTCACAAGGGTCGGTCTCAATGTCTATCGGGATGAGAGAAAACAGGCTCTACGCCCTTCCAAAGAGGTGGTCCAATAGTTCAAGGACAGTCTGGCTGGAGTTAGTAACAAGGAGGCCCTACAACAACTGTTTCACATGAAAGAAGAAATACAAAGAATGTTATAGCATGAGGAAGAGATCACGTTCTGCACTTCTGAATTGACTATCTTTAGGAAGAAGCAAGAACGAAGGGTCACTAAGATAAGAAGGAAAGAAATCAATTTTGAAGAAGTCCAGGAGATAGTGTAGAGGCTCTGGGCAGCTCACCCAGAGGTCTTCACTAGATAGGGCTCCAAGGTTCAATTATCGGGTAGACAGGGCAGGATTTTTCAACACTTGGCCAAAATTCTGCCAAGAAAGAGTTTTTCGGCCTTTCGGCCTCCAATTTTTTGGCCATTCGGCCCCGTAAGCAAGGGGTATTTTTTGGCCTTTCAGCCTTCGAATATTTTGGCCTTTCGGCCTCTTCAAGTTTTTTCGACCTTTCAGCCCATGACAAGTCTGAATTTTTGGGACCTCCAAGTTTTAAAGTTTTGAGAAACACTTGAGGAATTTCAAAGGCATTAAAGTTTCGGGGTAGAGGTCGGGGTCTGAAAAACTGGGGGTTTTCAGCGAGGTCACTTTTTTAGACACTAGTTAGACTCCAAATCAGATTAATGGACAACTTGAGTTTGTTTTGGGAAGACTCAAGGTTTCCTATTAGTTCCCACCGCCAGAGACAGTTCCAGATGAAGAATCCAAGAGGGATGATTGGAATCAAGAAGAAGACTCCCAGTCCACAGGAGGAACTCACCTTCTTTCTCTCTCTTCTTTGGCAGATTTTTCCCTCTTTGCATGAGAAAATGGATTGTAAATAGATTTAAGAATCCATGCAAGTTATATAATATCAGTTAGCAGTAGTTTCCCTTCAGTAAAGTTCTAGTTTTAACCTTTGTTCTCTAGTTTAAACTCTCCGATGCCCTAACTCCAAAAATCAGAGTTGTAGATCAAAAATCTATATATTGTAATAAAAAACAAATGTAAAGGGCTGAATTTTTAATACAATAAAGATCTACATTGGGTGCTTCATTCATGGTGTGTGAATTACTGCTATCTATGCAAATTTTTTGAATGTATGCTTGCATTATTCTTTATTTTCAGAGAGCCCTTTGTGTTATTGTGTTTCGAATTTGTGCTACTTTTAGTTGGAGTTTGTTGTTGTATATCTAACTTGCTATGATGAATGCATGGAGGAGATCATCTTTGGGCTTAACGATAAATCTGTCTCATGGGTGCACACATCTCGGTGGCTTCACGATTTGATAGATTTTGAACATCTTGCACAAGTGAATACGTCTTCTCTCCAAACACTTGCATCCATGGAGTAGTGAATTGTGACTTGTTCTGATTTATGCTTCGTGGGTTGTTCCAAATCTCTCCAGCATTTAATTTGCAAGGAAGGGTTTACGGTGGTTTATGTCCTTAGGATTTCACTTTTCTCACAATTTCCTTTATTTCTTGTTACCCTTCTCTCTTTAAAAAACTGTCATTAATTCTAAAAATTACCACCTTGAAAACACAAAATTGCATTTTATTTACAACACCCATACTTGTTAAAATGGAAAATACCAAAAAAAAAGAGAGAACTAAGAATATTTTGCAGTTTTCTATCTTGAACGTACTAGCAAAGGTCTCCTTGTGAAAAATACATTTATCTTCAACTGAGTAACCAAGTAGGTTTTGACCCAACCCCAGAGAACCTTGGTAATAACTCAGTTATTCTTTCAAGAGAGGAAATCAAATCTCAAGATCCTAGCAAGTTGGCTTGTGTCAAAAACAACGCTCAATAGTTGTAATTGAGCTCATAGGAGACTAGCCTTCTACTGATGTAGTAGATAGCTCTTTCTTTCTTTGTTTCATCCTCTTGTGCTAGAAATACTCCTAGGGATGTAGTTGTAGCTGAAATGTATAGGAGTAAGGGCTTTCCATGGATAGGCACCATAAGAATAGGAGGAGTAGCTAGGTACCCTTTTAATTCTCTAAAGTTGGCTTCATAGTGTTCATCCCATTTGAAGGTGACCCCTCTATGTAGTAATTTGGTAAAGGGTTGTGCCCTATCTGCAAGTTGTGACAAGAATCTCCTGATTGACTGGAGTCTCCCTTGTAGTGTCCTCATTTGACTGATGTTGCGTGGAGGAGTAATCTCTAGAATATTTTTAACTTTGGCAGGATCTGCTTAATTTCCTTTTGCTGCAACTATAAACCCTAAGAGCTTTCCTGATTGGACCCCAAAGGCACACTTCTTTGGGTTGAGCCTGAGTTGGAACTGCTCCATCCGATCCAAGATCTTTTTTAAGTCATCAATGTGAGTATGTCTTTCTTTTGATTTAGCCAATGTGTCATCCACATAGTCCTCCATGTTCTTGTGCATCATGTCATGGAATATAGTTGTCATGGCTCTTTGATATGTTGCACCGGCATTCTTTAACCCAAATGGCATGACGTTCTAGAAAAATGTGCCCCATGCACATGTAAATGTAGTCTTATCTTGATCCTCATGGGAAATTTTTATTTGATTATAGCCCGAGAATCCATCCATTAATGAATACATCTGGTAGCCTGCTGTGAGGTCTATGATCATGTCGATGTTAGGTAGTGGGAAGTCATCCTTTGGACATGCTTTGTTTAAGTCTCTGAAGTCCGTACATATACTGATAGATTTATCAGATTTAGACATGGAGACCACATTGGAGATCCATCTTGCATAGGCAATAACTCTGATAAATCTAGCTTTCAACAATTTTTCTAGCTCCACTTTTAGTAGTAGTGCAACATGAGGATGCATCTTTCTAAGTTTTTGTTTCACGGGATTGATCCCGAGAGCTAGAGATAAGTGGTGCATGATTAGATTAGGATCTAGTCTAGGCATATTTGTATAAGACCATGCGAATTTGATTTTCTTTTCCCTCAGGAACTCTATGAACTGTGTCTTCTCTTCTTCTGATAAAGATTGTGCAAGGTGGACTATTTGAGGATTTTCAATAGTACCCAAATTTACTGGTTGTGTTGGTTAAATTAGAATTGAAGAGATTTCCTGAAAGTGTTCAGGAAGGATATCAAGAACCCCATCCTTTGGCGCCTCTGAGAGGTTTTCACCATTGGTTACAACTTTTGTTTTTACTATTTTAGGATCTGATACTGCTACAAAGTAGTTTTCACCATCAGTCCTCTTTTTCTTTTTATTTTGTATTTTTTGACTGAGAAACTTGATATCCTCCTGCGACATGTTCTCGCTCCTTGCATTGGTGGAAGAAGGGTAAGGTTCAGAAGCATTGAGATAGCAAGCTAGGGTATAGTCATTGGAAAAGTTGAGGATAGGCGTAGGATCTATTTTAGTCCAATAAATTAGGTCTAGAAGTATTAAAGACAAGGAATTAGACTCTAGGAAGGATAGCATCACACTAGCATCAAGACCATTAACTGACATGACACATTCCATTAAGTTAATTTCCTCGATGTTTGGATCAATAAGAGTTAGATCGTCATAAAAAGGGTAGTTGTTCGTCATATGTAGATCAAAATCTAGTGACTTGTCAGTAGAACTCTCATCATCATCTCTCCGTAAAAGGAGGCTTCTTTCTTGTAGCCTCTAAAATTCTTCTAGACTTATGAGAACACCAGTCTCTTCATCAATGATTGGGGGAAGGGACTCTTCCTCTGCTTGAGGATTATTAGTATCATTGGGAGTAGTGTTAGAATGTTCATGAGGTGATGAGGGAGCTACAAACATGTGAATTGTATCTATTCCTATATCTTCAGTGGCAATGGATAGCTCATCCCATTCATAATCATGAGAGTCAATGATGTCATCATCAGATCTGTTTAAATATTTAGCAATAGTTATTTGATGTACCCGATTAGCTATCTGTGGATCAAAGTGTGGTAGATCAAGGACATGTGAAACCATGACCAAATTCCCCCAGTTAGGATGTAAATCCCATTGTCGGGGTGTTCTTGCTATAGCTATTGCTATAAAGGGTATCTCAGAATCATCTGTTGTTGAGTCTCCTACCTCTTGAATGGGAGGTTGTGCTAACAAAGGAGTGTGAAGATCTTGTGGTACCTCAAAGCTGGGTACATAGTGTTTTCCTTGATAGTTGGGATCCTCTGTGCCAACATGTAATAACCTTTCATATGACCACTACTCTAGTTCATCTATTTCATCACTCCCTTTGTTTGAGGTTGGACTGTCTTTTGAAGCAGGTTTATCAGTTTTAGTATTAAAACCCAGACCTGCTCTATCTTTGGTATTTTGGAAGTCCATGGGTATAGGATCAATAAGCCCTTGCCCTGTGTCATTTAGAGGTCCCTTTCCTTTGTATCCCATCTATTTGAGGAAATCATATCCCTTTCTATACTTTTCTGGGGATATCTCTACATGTTGGACCTCAACTTCCACTGGTTCTCCTTTGTAAAGCCAGTCCAAGACTGCATGTTCTTCTGTGTTATCTAAAGAAGATGTGGATGCCTTTACCATGCCAGTTGCTCTGTGTATTTTTGGCTCCTTGGAAGCAGTAGGTATGAATTTTGAGGAAGGTTTTCCATAGGATCTTGGTGACACCGAAAGTTCTGTCAGTGAGGGAGTCAGGTCCAACTTGTATTCTCCCATACCTGTTTCTTCAAGTTTTAAGGTTTTTCCAAAACTCTTCATAACCATGTCCTTGGTAGTTTCAGGAGTAAGTGCATCCATAGCCTCTTTTTTATGCATGATCATACTACCTTCTTTGATATTATTACAAGTATAGTTAGCATCCGTAGGAATTGTCACTTCCACCCCATTATGTGGGAAAATTATGCACTGGTGGTAAGTGGATGGCACAACTTGCATTTTGTGAATCCATGGTCTCCCCAACAAGATGTTGTAGCCTAAGGGTAGATCTAGAACTTGACATGTGACATTCCTCTCAATTGGTCTGACTCTGATAGGTAGAACAATAAGACCTTTAGAGGATATTTCTTCCTTAGCATAAGATTTGATAGTTATCCTTCTTTTGGAATCAATTTTTTGTTCTGAGAGACCTAGTTTCTTGATTAGATCAAGGGTACATATATTCAATCCTGCACCTCCATCTATCAATACACGTCAAACTCAAGATTTATGAATGAGGACTTCGATATGGAGGGGTTGATTATGTGGATCTATCAAAGACTTATCATCTTCTTCAGAAAAGGAGATGTAGTGTGGCGCTGAGATGTGATTGACCATTTCTTGGAATTTGTCTATATCAATATCCTTTAGGACATTAGCAGCATGTAGAGCTTGTTGTAGGATTTCCCTATGCACTGTGGATATTTTGAGCAACTCAAAAATGGAAATTTTGGCAGAGGTTCGTTGCAATTGGTCCACCAAGTCATACTTTGCTCCAAGAATAGTAACCACATGTTTTGCTGCTGGTTTGAGAATAGTAATGGTGGGAACCATGGACGTTGATGCTGGTTTTGGGGGTCCTTTGATCGTGACCTACGCTTGGCTCCGTTTCACTGCATTTTAATGGAATGAAACACCTTTGATCGTGACCACATTAATTGATTTTGTTTTAATGTCTAGCATATTGATTACATTATCATTGTTGGAATGGGTGTAGTTGACTTTGTTACCTTTCCCTTTAGATGTTTCTCTTTTGTCATAGTTTGGGAATGGTTTGTTGAACACAGTATGATCTTCGTTGGTAGTGTGACCATCTACTTTGATCTTTCCTCCTTCAATGAGGTCTTGAATGACACGCTTAAGCTTAAGGAAATTGTTAGTCTTGTGTCCTTTGTTTTTGTGAAAGACATAGTAGGATTTATCATCCCACCATCTGGGTTTGACCATTGGTTCCCACGGTTTTGAATAAGGAATCATGAGAATATTGTTATCTAATAGAGTCTTCAAAACAGTCTTGAGAGGTTCTCCCAAAGGAGTGAATGTTCTATGAGGTTTGGAAGTCCATGATCGTCCCTTGTCATTATCATTGTTTGCTTTGGGTATGGGAGTTGTTACCTTGGCATCCTTGCTTGCTTGCATACTGTTGGTTAGATTGAATACTTCAGGTTTAGGACCAACATTGGATGCGTCTACTATGCCATTGTTGACAACATTTTTGTTTTGCTTCCACCATTTAGGCTTGGAGTTGGATTTGTTTGATTTGTTTTCACCTTGAAGAGTGATCTCCCCTCTTCTGACCATGAATTCCTCAATACAGAGGGAATTTTTAATCATTCTATCGAAGCTTGGTGAGTCTTACATTTGCAATGTGTAGTTCAATTCTGGTACCAAGTTATTAACAAAGATTTCCATTTTCTCAAATTCAGGAATGGCTCTTGAATATTGTGCAAAGATCTTCCTCCATCTTTGTAGGAAGTGTGTAAATGATTCACCAGTCTTCTGTTTAGTATTACATAGATCTATCATGGTCACATCATGTTGTATGTTATAAGAATAATGTTGGATAAAGTGTTGAATTAGCTCCTCAAAATTTTTGACTTTAAGGTTTAGCTTTGAGAACCATTCCATGGCATTACCTCCTAGACTTCCTGGAAAGAGTCGCATGAGGTATGTAGGTTCATGCATGTATTCTATGCTCAAAGCACAAAATTCCCTTACATGATCGTGTGGGTCAGTTTCTCCTATGTACTTCTCGTACTTCGGTCTTGCTACATTGGGAGGAAATGGAACCATAGTAATACTCTTATCAAAAGGGAATGGACAAATGGAGTCCAAAGAGTATGGTGATTTCAGTTTAGCTTTCTCTTGTTTGAGGTTTGTAAGCTCTATTTGCATTAATGTTAGTTGTTTGGCAAGAATAGATATAGGAGTTGGTACTTCATTTTATTTGAGTTGTTTCACATTGTAATCCTTAGGTAATTTGACACCTGTGGATGCTAGATGGAGGAAGTATTTATCTTTATCGTCATCAATTATCCTTTCCAATATCTTATGGAACCTCTTACTCTATTTGAGTTTATCATACTCATCTTCAGGGATCTCCCCCTCACTATCTAATCCGAATGGATCATGTTCAAAGGTGGTTTCTTCATTCTCATCCAGATCTTTGTGCTTTTGGCTTTTTCTATTGTCATATTCTTCAAAAGTTGCACTCCATTCGCGAGTGTTTCTATCCATTTGTGGAGAGTCTAGATCGAGTAGGGAATTGTAAGATGTTTCTCCTGGAAAGTGTGTTGATATAGGAGGCACTTCTGATACTTTAGACATGTACTTGTTGTGTCTTGTGTTAACCATGTGGTTGTATCTCAAATTTTGTCAACATTTCCCAATAATGTCAAGCAGAGTCTCAAGTCATTCAAGTGAGTGTGTCTAGGTGGAAGTGTTTGTTAGTGTTTTGGGTGAAAGTAAATGATTCTAGTGTCAGAGGGTTAGAATGCCCTGATAGTGAGCTAGGAATCAAGTTGATGTAAAAAGTGGGTAGACCACACATATTGAGATAGATTGTAAGAGTCCGACAAGACATGCAAGGTAGACGTCTAAAATTTTGTTGATACAGCCACAGTGAGACCAAAAAAAGAAATAAGGACAGACTAAAGAGTCAAAAGGGAATCCAAAATAAACTATCTTCCTTGGAGAGACAATGATGCAAGTTCCCACTATTCAAATGTTGTTAGTTTTGTCTTGGAAGTGCGTGAAGTTTGAAGATCGTGTTTTGAGTCTTTTTTCAATGATTGAAAAAAATATGTAGACCAAGGTTTGAATTTTGTTGCTTGTTTGAAGGTGTTATCTTTTTAATGATTTTCAGTCACATCAAGCATTGTTGCATTGTTAGGAGGGTAAAACAGACACACATCTTATCCCTATTTTCTAGGTGGAGAATGAAAATCTTTGCTTGTTGACTTAGGTACACACTCAAATACTAATCAGAATACAACCATCACCAAGCATGCAATAGCTCTAGTCATGATGCTGTATTAGCTGACTCCAAACACAAGTGAGGGCACGATATGACGAGTGTCTTGGGGAAATTACTTTTTGCCTTGCACAAAGATTATCACCCTTTCAGGGATGAATCAATAATTCTTTCAGTTGAAATGTTGTCTATTATTGGGCAATCTGTTCGAAACCGTCCCCCATAGAATTGCATAAGGAAAAATTGAGGCATATAGCCCTATGAGTACTTGAATATGTGTAGTCTCACAATAAATATTCAAGCGGCTCTACTCTACATATACCCAAGTATGTTCAAAGAATGATGTCAAAATTTTATGAAAAAAATCAGCTCCATCTTTCGAGGCTTTAGCCTACGAGGAATAAATTATTTATAGTAAGTTGGAAGGGTTGGCGTAAAACCTGTCCTCACTTGGGTCGTTCCTGGGAGATTTTTTCCTCAACTGGCATGCCCTCTACTATTAAACAAATTTACAAAGGATTGGTGAGCTTAGGATGTCTAGAATTTTGATTCTTTGAAAGAAGAAGAGTATACTCTCCTAATCCATGTCATTTTCTCCCAAAACACGCAAATCAATGTTTATTCCTTCAAGCTATGCTAAGCTTGATTTAGATTGTTCCTATTTAAGAAAAATAGGATGCTTGAAGGTAAATTTTCCTTGTTCAATTGACCATAATTTTTAGTGCTTTGCTTGTTTTGTTCATTTATCCCACAAATTTAGTGATTTGTGTTGTTCATTTACTGATCCAAAAATTAGACGATAAGGTTTGCTTTGTTAAATTACTCCAAATTCTTTTTAAATCATAAATTGACTTGTGAGTTTTTGATTTTCCTTAAAAAGGAAAAGAGCATATTCCTCTGGTCAATTTAGTATAAGATTGGAAAATGTTGTTAGTTTTGAAAGCATAAGAAAAGGATATAAGTCAAGATAAAGGATCAACAATCTATAAAACCACAAGTTAGTATCTTCTTTTCAGTCTCTTAGCTCTGACAGAAATCTGCAAACACAAGTTAGGATAAAAATAGGATGACCATCATGGAAACAACCAAGTTAGAAAGTTACAAATAAAATTTGCAAATGTTAGAACCCTATATTTCTGCCCCCTGGATGACAGACGATATTTCAGAGACCCAAAATGATAAACCCTGAAAATGATAAAAGATTAACCCCAAACAATAAAACATTCCCGGGGTGATGTTCCTTTTATGCGAAACGATAATACATACCAAAAATGCAAAAATAATTACCAAAAATGATTTTAAGGCCAAATTTTACCTTCCAGAAGTGCAATGGTAGACGATAATAAAACTCCCAGAAATGATAAGTTGCTCCTGGAAATGATAAAATATTTACCAAAAATGATAATTTGCTCCCAGAAACTATTAAAGAATGACGAGAAACGATAAGTTTCTCCCGAAAATGCTAAACTACCTGCAAATTTTGAAAATGTTAAGGGCAGAGAGCAAAATTTGGTGAAATTTCAAGCAATCATGCCCCACGGTGGGTGCCAGAGATGTGTGTGTGATTTTTGTACCTGTTAAGAGACACAACACTTCAATAAATCATTGCATTAGTGAAAACAAGGGGTTAGAAAACATAGCAATCACCAAAATCAATCTATTGCTTCCTATCTAGGAGGAGTATGAAAAATGACATAATAGCCCTCAGATTATGCATATTCCAGTGACAAATACAACCTAAGAATGGAAGATTCAAATTAAAATTAATCTAAATTATTCAAAAACATGCATGCTAGCTCTAGAAATGAAGATTACAACAATATAACTAAGATTCAAGCTAGAAAGCACTATGAAAGTCCTAAACATGAGCAACATAAGATTGCTTCTTCAATTCTCCAAATATGGGCAGCATAAGAATGCTATCAACTCTTCAAAATTAGGAGCATTACTATAATATATTTCACAAAATCAAGGGCCATTTGAGTTCAAAATCCATCCTATTTAAAGGAGAAATGGAGGAAGGGGAGAAGACTCTAGAAGGGTTTTCATTAATGAGGGTGTAAGACTCATTAATGAGGTATGGGTGGAAGGAATATGTAAGAGCCATTAATGCTTCATTTATGAGAGCATTAATGAGGTATGGGTGAGGGTTTAAGAAGCATGGGTGAGGGTTTAGAGTCAAGCCTAACAAGGTGCACTTGAGGAAAGGAATCTTGAGATTCCTCAACTTTCTCAAGTGGGTGGAGTTGTTAATCATTCCTTAATGGAATGTGCCAAGCTTAAGGGTAGCTTAGGATTAGGTTTAGGGCTTAAGGCACGTGATCAAGAAGATAGAGATTGGAGGAGAGAGAATGAGTGGAGGGGGGATTAGCTAATTAGGGTTAATTAGCCAATTAAGAAGAATTAGCACGTGAGAAGGGGTTGGGATGAGTTTGAACTCATGGTTGGACATTTGAGATTGGCTAGGTTTGAAGGAATATTAATAAAATGAATTGTTGTAATAACATATTCACTCAATAATAGGGATTTAATTAATCATTTAAGCTTTTGATTGCTTTGTAATAATTAATTAGGACTATAGCCAAATTGAATCAATTAGGCTAGGGGATAGGATTTCATTAATTCCCTTTTAAATTAATTACCTTAGCCAGGTATGATTTGAATTGATTGAATTGAATTAATTGGATTGGCTAAAGTGATTAATGTAAATTAGTCATTTTATCACTTAGGATATTAAATTTGATTTGAAAGAATTATGCCAACTGATTGAAGAGTTGTCTGGACATAATTGGGGGTATGATCACACTTAGGGAAAATAGGGTCTATGGTCAGAGAAGACCAAATCTAGGTGGTTACAGGCTCTGGAAAAACAATGCCTGATCACAAATAGGTTACTAACAGTGGGTGTAGTCAGGAACGGCCAAGTCCAAAATTCTCCCTGGGATTATTTTCCACAGATCCAATGGGAGGCTAGTTTCCTTAGCTTCTGTCGAGTGAATGACACCTTCATTTACTACAACCTCCTCATACCTACTCAGGACGCCGAATACAAGATCTCTAAGGAGGCCATGGAATTGGTCAGAACCTATGGCCATTATTACTTTCAGTTTCAAAAACATACATACATTCGGGTGACCGGCTTCTCCAGGAAACCCTATTTATTGCCCATGCATTGTGGGGACAAAATAAATTAATCTTTTAGAATATTGCAAACAGATCCTAAATCTACACACCCTCTTCACAGTGATAAAGGTGATGAATATCCCATTCCTAATCACTTGTGGGAACTACTCTTGTAGTCTGGCCATGACAAAGGAGGAAGATAACAAGCTCAAAAGTCTGGGACTGTCAGAGTTCTATCTAGCATGGAATAATTTTGATCCGCTAGGGAAAATAGCAACGACACTTCCTTAAGCATCAAAACCCCACAGGTATCACATAGAGGAATTTTGGGAAGACTACCAGGATGAATTTGAAGTCTGGAACTGGCATTTCATCTAGATGACAATGGGGATGATGAAGAGGCTCAAGCTTTGAAAGTTCCCATATGACTTTTCAGATATCGAGTCCACAGTGGACCCGCAATATCAAGAGAAGGGAGTCCCTCTGGTAGACTGGTATGTGCAGGAGGGACCAACAATAGAGGACCTCACCCACGACGTGATCAATTTTAGTCATGCATATTTTAAAAAGGCATGCCCAAGGAGTACACGTAAAGTTGGCCCGTTTGTGCGGGGTTCAACTTTCGGGGATGGAACCTCCTCGCAGGGAAAGGAAAGAGGAAAGAAGAAAGTAGGGACACCATCTCAAGTCCTGGACACCACTCCCATAGTGGATAAAATGTAGCAAACTCTGGCAACAACCTAAAACATGAAGGAAAAATTAATCACCCGGTTGCCCACCCAGGCCATTATGACCAGACATGTCCACCCTCCCACTTCCCCTTCACTTGCAGCATTAATGGTCTAAGCAATGGGGAAAAGAGCAGAGGAAGAGCAGGTAGCCATGTTGGATGCAGGGCCCCCATTGGTGACAAAGAGAAAAAGGAAAAGAACAACTGATCCTAAACCAAAGGTGGAGCTCGAGCTCAAGATGCCCAGCATCCCTGAAGTACAGATTGTTTCCTCGGACTCTCTCGAGCCAGACAATCAACCCAAAGATCCCCCAGAGACCTTCCCTCCACATGATGATTTTGGTGATGTATTTGGGATAGATGAACTGGTGAACTTACAGGTGGATATCGGGAAGGCAGTAGAAGAAATAGCTACCCAAGAGGAAGTGTTGATCCCTCTTGAGAAGAAAACCCCAGAGAAAGAGGTTGGCCAAGAGAAAGAAGTCTGGGTAGAACCAGAGAAGGGGACTGAATAGACGAACATCTCTGACATCCCAAAGATATAGGTTGCAAGCACTACAAAGGATAGGCAAGTACAAGATGAGAAACCAACATCGGCTGAGGAAACCAGATCTATGGGAACAACTCTAATCTCAGCTGTCATGCTCTAGATGCCGCCTCCTAAGAAGGTAACATTTGGTGAGGTGATCACAATAGCCCAAATTCTGAATCTCAGCCTGATACCTCCACCTCCTCTAAAAAATATGCCAACGGAGGAGAATATTTTGACAGATGGAGTCGATGAAGGACAACAGCAGCAACAATAGCAAGATGGGGGGCAGAACCCTAGGAATACAGATGCTGAACCCGATGCTACTAGGAATGTGGATGCCAAGGTAGATAACAAAAATACCACTAAAGTGGATGATGTCAGTGAACCCATGGATATAGGGAAGGAGTCTGAAGAGGCTCAAAACATCATTTACACACAACAAAACCCTAGAGGGGAATTACAAGATCAGACTCTGGCAGAAAGGCCACCCCTACCACCACAATGGTTGGTGGATTCAAGAAAAAGGAAGACCCCAGCACCAGTCAAGGCCCATCTCTCTTTAGTAGAGATGATGGCACAAGCACAGAATCCCCCCAAGGCGAAGAAAGCCTGAATAGTCCATACCCTCCGGACTGGGCCGGGCAGAGATACAGTTGCGGTAGTCGCAACACCTTCCCCAGATGCAGACTAGGTGAAAAAAAAAGGTTGAGGATTATGTAATCATGGAGATATCCCTGGGGAAGAGGGGAAAGTAGGGTGAGTTAGATCTGCTAAAAGAAGCAGCCAAGGCGGTAGAAGCCCTCTATGAAAAGGAGGCCCAGAAGTTCAAGGCAGAAAAAGAGAAGAATGTGAATCTTGTCAGGCTTCTGACAGAACTTGCCCAGCCCATCAATGCCATTCCTCCAAAAGCTTCCATGTCCAGAGCACTGCTCCCATAGGGTGACATCAACGCGCTTAGAAGTATGAAAAAGAAAGCGCAGGAGGTTGATGATTAGGTAGCACAACAAGTAGGGAATGTCCGGTGTTTCTTAATGGCTATGCTCCCAGACTTTTACGCAACCAACAATGTGTTGCACCAGGCCAAAACCACCATCTCCACCTGGGAGGGAGAGATTGAGAAATATGAATCATGGATGGGTGAGTTAGGAGAACTCATGAGCATCGGGGAGGAAATTGTCTCCGAAGCTAGAATTTTGGGAGAAGAGTCCTTTGATTTTATCTAGACCCAGCACTCCAGACTTGATCTCACATTGGAGATAACCAAGCAACTGGTAGGGGCCCTACAAGACAAAGTGTCAGAGGTGGACTATTCTTTAAATTTATACAAGGAATTCATTACAAAGGTGTCAAGAGTTGATCCCTTTGGTACTGAAACATGTACTCCAGAGGAATACGTTGTGAGAAAATATGACCAGCTAATGGAATCTCGGTATCAATCCCCAGAGGGAATGGATAGAGCCAAAATGATGCGCTTAACACGCGTGGTGCTCCAGGCTCACGATGCGGCAAAAATGGCCATAGAATTCAAGGCAAATACTCTAGACCTAGGTGAATATGTGGAGGAAACCAAGTACCACCGGGCTGACCTCAAGGACATTGACAAATATGGAATCGCCCACCTCCTGGAGACATTCAAGAACGACAAAGAGCAATAAGGTTTTCTGGATTCTGGATATGTTCACCTAAAGGGTATATTTTAGTATTCATTTTTCTTTTGGAGCATAATCTCCTGGACCCTAGAGTCCCAGATCTACCAATTTTGCATTCTTTTCATGACCCGCGTCTAGGTTCCTCGGAGCCGACCGGTCATCATCAGGCAGTTTATAGGGGTGTCAGAAAGTGGGTGACCCTAGCAAGGCACATCAACTCAAGGTATGGTTCTGGCAAGTGGTCTTCCCAAAGCACCGCTCCACCATAACACCTAGTGCATCAGAGATAGTGAGCCACTTTTTCATTGATGAGGCATGTAGCCTCGATCCTTGGGGGATCATATTTCTTCTTTTTTTTTTCCTTTCGGCTCTCTTCTCGGGGCCGAATCTTCCATACCTCTTCTCTTGTCTTATTCTTCTGACATGTCAGACCTCTGCTCTCTTCAAGGTTATTGTAGCGTGGTGTAGGTAGTACTGGCCACCAAAAATTGTATTTTATTGTTGAGTGTAAAGATAAGTTAGGTTAGTTTTAGGTCAAAACAAGTGTATAAATAATAAGTCTGACCTCATTCCAAGGGTCGAAAAAATTTATGATTTTGCAGTCCATAGCTATAGCACTTTCAGTATTTCATTTCTAGCAGTTGCAGAGCTCAATGCTCCTTAGTTCTTAGAAGCTCTCAGTAGATAGATGCTCCCTTGGAGCCGTTATTGTACGCACCAGTGCTCGCTGGAAACTTGTTAATGAATAAAGAGGAGTTCTGGCAATGATGTTGTTAGCATTCTGACCTTTGGATTAACGTTCTTTTGTGTTATATGTTTCTAATGGCCCTTGATCTAATGTTTTAAGTATATTAACAACCTTCTTTTCCCCCTCTCTATTGAATATGTATGAACTAATGGTTCTGTGCACATTCAGTATTTTAATGTAGTATGTTAGAGCATGGTTGATGTTTTAAATGTATTTGCATGAATATAGGTAGATGGAACACTTCTAACCCTGGCCTATCTTTTGAACTTTATTTGGTTAACTAACGCATGCTTGTAGGAAACCCTAACTTACCTAAATCCTCGGAGAAGATGATCCAAGATAACCAGCTATCCCCCCGAATAAAACATTCACACTCCTAACTTAGCTCCCGCACCGTCGAGACCCGACTCTCACGTGCTTTAAGGCCAAGATAATTTATTCCCTGGACAACCTTTACAGGCGAAGTTGGCTAGTACTCTGGTACCCGGTGACAACTTACATCTGTTGGCAGACCCGGTCACAAAGTCCTGTCAATAGGTGCCAAATTATCAAATTTAAGGATCACATATTTAATCACATTATCCTATGTCATTTACAACTCATCATATCATTGAATACGTATTTTATAAGAGCATTCATCTCATTTTATAGGTATGTATTAGTCAAAATATTTAACATACATAGAAAAAAATTAAATTATCTACAAATTAATTTACTTCCACTATCACAAAAGACATTCAAAGTACACTCCTTGGCATGATTATATCAAATTACATCAAGAAATTGATAATTTCAACCATCAATTCAACAACATTCATTTTCATCCATAAATTGACAACCATGGCCATCCCATTATATTCTTACCTTCACAATTAGTTTAATCTATGGGTCTAGATTATTTGCAAGGAGTTATACTGCTTGAATCCTTGCAAAAAAGCTTGACAATGTTCATTAATACCAACCCTATTTTTTTAATTTTAATTACTTCTAAACCAAAATTTTTAATACCAAAAACCCATTTTTGTACGGGATAAAATCACAAAAGCTAAATAATATTGCTCCACAATAAAAACAATATAGCTACTATGATTCTACCCTATATACATAAGCTTTTGAGATTCAATCCCCTCAACTCTCTAATAAATGATCTAATAATACATTCTAATTAAAAAATTTCTAACACAACATTAAATCAAATAAAATTTACATTATCACAATATTATCCATTGATGTGGCTAGGCCAACATATTAAATTCATGCATCTAGGATTACGCGTTTAAACACATCATCATATGTCATTTACATGTCATTAAATAAATATTTCATAAAAGTACACATCTCATTTTATAGGTGCCTATTAGCCAAAATATTTATCATACATTAAAAAACAATCAAATTATCAACATTAATTAATTTCCATTGTGAAGAAAGACATTCAAACTACACTCTTTGGTACAATTATATCAACTTACATCAACAAATTGACAATTTCAACCATCAATTCAACAACATTCATTTTCATCCACATAGTGACAACCGAAGCCATCCCATTATGTTCTCACATTTACAATTAATTTCATCTTGATGCTTGAATTAGGTGTAAGGAATTGCATTGCTTCAATCCGTGCACAACAAACTCCATAATAGTCTTTAGCACCACCCATATTTTCTTTATTTTAATTACTATTGAAAAAATCTTTCGTAGTACCTAATACCCATCTTTGTAGAAGATAGAATCACATAAAATAGATAATATTGTTCCACAATAAAGACACAATGAATACTTTGATTTTGTAAGGAATACTAATGTTCTTAAAATTTATTTGTCTCAACTCTCAAATAAATAATCTAAAATTGAATCTTAATTTATACAACATCTATTACCATTACATCAAATAAAATTTACATTATAAAATACACAAACACTAATCATTTAATTTTAATTTATTTAGTATCACATTAAATAATATTGGAACTCACCATTTTTATTCATTTTTAAATTGCAGGACTCGAGCAACTTCCTATAAATTGGAGTACATCAAATAAATTTTTTAATTTGAATGTGGATACTTGCACAATTTGGTGACATTAGTTAAATTTGTAGAATTCTGCAGTCAAATCTGCACAACACAGGATGGATCTAGCAAAGAAAACAATAGAAGCAAATATATGCTGATATAAAATAGAGAAAAATAAAGCTATTGAATACAAATGAAAAATCTATTAATCATTGTTTCATTTACATTATAATTCTTGTATATTTATACAAGTTTACCCTCTGTTAAGAATAACAAATTAAGGTGAAGAGTGCAATCGGGAATTTAAACAATAGTTCCTCTGTAGTTGAAAATGGTGATCCAAAAATCATGGATCTGAACTAAAGATGAGACAGAAGTTAGAATTAAACACCAACACCCCCCTTAATTCTAACTAAGGAGAAAAGAAAAAATTGATGGAGGGAGGAGGAAAGAGGGAAAAACCTAGTGGGAACAAAACCTCCCCTCAAAAATTAACACTAATTTGCATGGTACCTATAATGTTGTAGTATCCTTCATTGTGAGGTCTCGTAGAAAGTGAAAATGAAAAGATGAGGCCCATATGTGCCTTCACAAAGAAGAGAAAGAATGCTAATACAAAATGTAGCATAGCGAATGTTGTAGTAGGTTCCTTTGCAAAAAATAATACCTCTTCCTTTTGGAAGATAAAAACCTCAAGCTATCAAACTACTGAATTCTTGCTCAACTAAAATGCATGAAGGAATCAAGATGAATGGTTCTGCAAAAAAATCAGGTATCTCCTCAGAAGGCAAATTGATCTCCTTCAAATTTTGTGCCAAACTATCCACACTCATATCAAACTGTGAGGAATGATAATGTAGAGAATGAGAAAGAGAATCAGAATGCTCCCTTACAATAATTGAAGAAGAATCACCCTCATAAAGGAGAAGATGTATGCTATCAATCATGTCATCTAGATCCAAAATGGGTGATTCGACAAACAAAAAAGAGATGTATGATAGAAATTGATCCCATGAAACTGAATCTAGAAAACAAGAATGAAGATGTTGAAGAGAATCCAAAGTAGCATTTGAAGAAGCCAAGACCTTTGTCAAACTGGCAAGTGGAGGTGACTGAATAGCTTCCAATACTGGAGATGTAGAAAGAGGAAAATTTGGAGGAGATATCTCTGTGTAATCAAGACAATCAAGACTCTTCCAATAAGCAAGTTCCTCTCCAGTGTCATCATCATTATCAAGGGAGAGAAGCATATATGTAGCTGGATCATCTGGGAGTGGAGATTCAGTCAGAACTCCACATCTTTCCCACAGATTGGACCAAAGAGTGTGAGGGCACTCAATGTGTGATAGAGCCCATGATGTGTGGTCCCCAAAACTTAAACCATTTAATCCTAATACATGATCATTTTTACTTTCCCAAGAAGATTTCTGCCAACATGAACTTGGTTCAGGAATAAGTCCATACAAATGTGACAATAGATGAATCCATTGATAGTGTTTTAGGATTCCATCACACCGTGACTTATAATTCCCCTCTTCCAAAATGATGACAGATGGATGATATTTTATTCCCATTTTAGCCTTAGACTATCCCCATTTTTTTGGAACTTTATTTTTAGTTCATGAATACAAAAAAGAAATTAAGAAACTGCCAGAATAATGAAAAAACTCATTCTAAAATATCTCTCTTCTGCAATACCTGCAAAGAAAATTAATACTCCTCCTTCCTAGTTCCCATGAGCTCTGATATCATGTAGAATTTTGCAGTCAAATATGCACAACATAGGATGGATCTAGCAAAGAAAAAAATAGAAGCAAACATATGCTGATATAAAATAGAGAAAAACAGAGCTATTGAATAACAACGAAAAATCTATTAATCATTGTTGCTTTTACATTATAATGCTTGTATATTTATACAATTTTACCCTCTGTTAACAATAGAAAATTAAGGTGAAGAGTGCAATCAAGAATTTAAACAACAATTCCTTTGTAACTGGAAACGATGATCCATAAATCATGGATTTGAACTAAAGATGAGACGGAAGTTAGAATTAAACACCAACAAAATTTAAGTCAAAAAAAATTTGAAAGGGTCTGAAGTAATTAATTTCATCCTCACTAATTCATGAATCATAACCTAATTCCAAAGCTCACGGGAAATGGAAAAGAATGTTTGGTAAAATCTCAAATAGAGAGGTGGAGAAGGCAAAAAATACTAGTTCTCAATACTGAGAAAAACCATGAAATGTTTGGTAAATCCATTTCCTTTCTTACTAAGAAATGTTTGGTGCATGCATTATAAAATGGCGTAGATGAGCTTATTTTTGCAAGCAAACATAGATAGTTTTTAATGCTAGCAAGCATAATGGCTTCTTACATGATGCATGGAGTAGATTGTTTCTTTAAGTCCCAAAGGGAAGTATCTATGGTTGGAGGCACTGGGAAATTTAGGTTTGTGCAGGGTTATGCCATTGTCAATATAGAATCTTTTGATGGTGCAAATAGTGTTCTTAAATTTGATGTTACAATTTGGCCATAGAGGATTTATGAGAGGTGATTAATGGATTTGTGGTTGTGAAAGTATAGATTTTAAGAGTTTAGGTTATGAATAAATGATTTGTGACAAGACCTTAGTGAGAAGTGTTGTTGTAAAGCTCAAGCTCATAGAGTTGTTCATGGTTGAGATAATGATCTTTGATATGTTTGTTATTGAGCCTTGAACTTTGAGATATTTTGTGATTCAGTTTTGAGCTCTAAAATGTCTTTTGAGAACCAAAAGTTTAAATGATCATATAGAAGATTTATGAGAGACAATTAATGTACTTGTGATTGTGAGAGTGTTTTTTTAAGAATTTATTTAATGAATAAAGGAGAAGAATTTTAGTCCAAGTATTATTGTAAAGCTGACAGAGTTGTGGCATGGTTTAGATAATAATGATGTTTGATATGTTTGTGAAACTTTGACATACTTGTGATTCAATTTTTTTTCTCTAGAATGCATTTGTAGGAAGAAGTGGGAAGAACCAAAAGTTTAAGTTTAAGTGATCACATAGAGGATTTATGTGAGACAATTAATGTAAGAGTATGTTGTTTAAAAAATTAGTTTATAAATAAAGGATTTATGACAAGACTTTTTTCTAAGTATTGTTGCAAAGCTGGTAGAGTTGTGGCATGGTTGAGATAGTGATCTTTGATATGTTTGTGATTGAGTCTTGGAATTTGAGATGCTTGTGACTAAGTGTGGGATTTTAGCTTGTCTTTGTAATGAGAATCATATGTTTAAGTGATAACATGGTGAATAGTGTTAAAATAAACAAGATCAAATTGACAAAATAAAGAATAGAAAAGATATTTAGAAATTAGACACAAAAACAGATTTGTATAGTAGCTCACCATAAAATGACTACATCCATTCTCAACGTAGGAAATATATTTATTCACTTGTTCAATACATCAAATACATCTAATCTACAATGATATTTAAACAAATTGTTTAACTCTTAAAATAAGAAAAGACATCACTGAAGTGAATAGATTGAATAACTAGAAAGTCATGACTGTTGGATTCACCTTCACAACAATCTCCCACTTGGAATCCAATACACATTGCTTCAAACATTTATATCCTCGAATTCCGTACATAATTTTATGTGAGACTTTAACCTCTTGAACTGTTGTTCACATACTCTTCGAATAAGTCTTTTCCAAATGGCTTCATAGTCAAAAACAACTTCTCTCACAAATTCAAAGACTTCATTGAGAGTATATAGAGAAGCCATGCTCATTCTTGGTAGAGATAGTTTTTTATTTGAGGACTCAAAATAGTCATTACCCCTCCATCTCTCTCCAACGCATCAAGCAACAAAAAAAATATTGTATTTTTTATTTTCCTTCTCCACTAAAAATTGCAGCCTTGACAACAACACCATAAGCATAATTTGGTCCCAAATCTTCCACATGGCTCGAATATCCCATTCTTTTCTTTGACCCATTAGTGTCCCAGATATAATCCAACCACATTACCTGGTGCCCCTCTAGAATTCCACTATTGCTGCCACTGCCCTCTATCTTTGCATTTCCATTTGCAGTTATTCTTGTACCAAAAGGGGCCAGATTCATGTGAGAAGCCACACCAGGGAGGCCAACCGATGCAACTGTTGGGAATGTCAGTACCATTCTAGTAAAAAGATCACCAAAATCCATATCAAGACCTTGATTCCCCATGGAGGGCATCAATTATATAGGTTGCACGACAATCGTTCCCCAAAAAAAAGTTCAAGTCCAGCCCTCTAATAACTCTTAGTAATCTAACAGAGAAAATGATGTTGTCATGCCGTATTTGGACACAGATGCATTCATAGTTAACATCTGCGACTATGTCATTGAAGATGAGGCAAGCCCAAGCTAGTTAAGCTCGAATGAATTTTTCCCTTTGTATTTAATTCTTCCACTTCCTCTACCGCAGGAGAGTTCCTGCCAACTACCAGAATTCCTTCATTGTTGACCTTACTGGGCATGGTTTCTTTGATGGTGACGCTGGAAGATAACAAAATATCTCCTACAGATTGCATTATTCCCTTGTCTGCCTCTTGTAGCTTATTTATGTGGTCACACTCCTTGCCTTGAACTCTTCTGTAGCGGTGGCATAGTGCACAAACACGTGATCCTGGTTACCAGCTTCACACGACACCTCCTCTAAATTTGTGGTTCCTGACACAACTCTTGTTCTTGCCAGATTCAAACTTCCATTCAATTGCCCAGCGTGTATGAGACCTCATGCCTCTCTTTTTCACTTTTCTTCTCAAGGTGTCCTTTCTCTCTGATTTTCACTTCCTCTTCCCTTTTCCTGTGACCTTTAAAACCATTATCATTATTTCAAATAATTATCTAGGTTACAATTTACAAATCCTCTCAATACTACATTAAGAAAAATTGTATACTTACTGGCTTAATCTGAAACACTTGTTAATCTTCTGAAGGACATTGCATTAAGAAGATCTGTCTTAAGTTTTCAATTCTGTAAGAAAATAGTTCTCAGTCCATATATGCAAATTACTTGTAGAAATTAGATATGTGGAAAAAATTAGCACATACATACATATTTATGTATTTGAAGGTGCATATATGTGTGTGTAATCAACAATGTTTCTTTTACTACATCCTAATAGTTTTATTATCTGTAGTGGCTCATAAGTTAAATAGTTATTAATGATTTAGAGGTAAGAGACTTGCTGGGCGGCTCTTTCCATGAATTCTTTTTCTAAAACTATACTTGTTGCACACAAATCAATCTACTACTCGAAATTGATAAGATTACCTGGTACCCTTTGATGTATTAATCTAAAGGACCATGAGATGTAGCATACTATTCATCTTCAGATGGCCCTGGCTTAATAAAGTTATGTTATCACCTCTAAAGTAGGCCTTAAGGATAGAATTGGCAGCTAAGTGTAGGGTATCTGATGAAAAGACCAACACTATTATAGGAACATCTTTAACACAACTAAATTAGGACACTAATTTTAGGATATGCATAAGATAGAGAAGCAAGCAACTATGGGCATATTATAAATCAAATAATAGTACTTCAGTCTTTGAAGCTATTAATCTTAACCTTGAACCTCTTTAGTTCTATTTACTAAAGATACTACTTAACTTAGTTAACCTGTAAGTGTTAGATAGTCGCTGCAATTAATTTTTGACACTCTCAGACGTTAATGGAAGATTATAGAATAATATAAATAATCCTTTGTTAAAATCTTGTTCGTATGCTAAGGTTCCAAAATAATTTGATAGTATGGAGCTATCCTTAAATGAATGTGTTATCCATTACAACACTTGTTGTGAACTACTATTGATGCTCTTAGAATAAGAAATGACTGCTCAACATAATGTTTAATGTTATTATGATGTAACCTTGAATGTCATTATATCTTTCTCCAAGCCAAGTTTTAAAAAGACATCAATATCATTATATTGGTTTATTTTGTGCACATAAGTTAGCCTTGTCTATACTGCCATAGGATCTGCTCCATATTACTTAATACACAAGAATAACCTAACTGTTGTACTCATGTGGATGTTATCCTCTATTAAGAGAAAATCATAGAATGATCTACTATTGTTTTCGTACTTATGTTTTTATACTAAACTTGGAATGGGAACATTCTTGTTTTGGTGATTTTGAACCATTCATCTTTATATCACTTTCATAATGTCTGAATAAACTATTATATCTTTGTTCAAAACTTGAAATTTAGTACTTATGCTATGCATTCCAAAATGAGTGGTATGTTACACCAAAAATTATGGGCATGACTAATGTGAGAACTTGTAGGAAACCTAGTTGTTCAGGTTATCCTTTAGTTGTTTATTTAAAAAATAAATAAATGATGTTGTTCCAATAAGCTGACTTTTGTTAAGCAACCATGGAAAAGAAAACAAACACTGTAAGAAGATCACAACAAATATAGAGAATTTGTTAGAGTAACATTATAAAAGAGTAACATAACTAATCCAAAAACTATTAGAGGGGGAGTAAGCATACTATACTACTCTTACGCATAGTTAAAGCTTATTCATATTTTAACTTCAACCTCATAACAAGCATTGTTGATGTTTATAGTGAGTAACTCAGGATTCTGCCGAATTCACTTGAGTGGGTGTATGATGGCAAAGAATTATTTGGGGAATGGATAATGACCCAAAATGGTTTCATCTCCACAATAGTTACATCAAACATATTAGCAAATAAAAGTATATATCGTTAGAGAGTGTGAGCTCCAAGGCCCTTGATCCCATGGATACAGGTATGTAGGCAGCCTAGAAGGTGCAGGATACATCCAACGCATTGCTTCCTTTGAAATAGTTATGTGGTGGTTCAATTATCATCATATCATAAGTTCTAAAATCAAAAAAACTTGTAGAAGAATGATTCTCAAGAAGGTACTTATACCTGGCCGGATGCCCGAAAGTCGAGAGGGGGTATAGGACTTAAAATTACTCTCGGTGGTCTTGCACCTAGCTATAAGCCCAAAAACCAAGGAAGGGTGTAGATATTATCTTAAAACCTTGCAAAGAACCTTGGAACATTCTTGGGCAGATTTTGAAGTTTCTTTCAAGCTACTCTGGACCTGGATTGGTCCTGAAGAGTGAAAGTCTTTGATCAAAGCACTTGATATTCCCGTCCTTATGTGAATCTCATCCTGGACGGATGGAGGTATGACTTATAGATCACTTACATTGTATCCTAACCCATATTGGTAGAGGTATGATCTGAGAAGATCGCTTATAATCACATCCCATTTGGATGGAGGTACGACTTCTAAATCACTTACATTAATTCCTACCCCATATGGATAGAGGTACGATTTGAGAAGGCTGCTTATGCATTCCTATTTTGTATGAATAGAGGTTTGGTTCAGATGACCAAATTAGTTTTCTAGGAGAGAAGAGCTCGGATTGGCTGTGTGTATTGTATTTCATACTATCTCTCCTATGGAAAGAGAATTGTATCTCCTAAGTAATCAATATTTGGCAATGGAAAGTTTAAAAAAAATAGTCTCGTGTTCTAAAGGAAACTTTTGTCATTTACTTCTTATGATTTTTTATTTCATTCTGAGGATAGGACGGTCCTTACATGTGGTATCAGAGCTTTTGGTTTAGACACTCAGCCTGAAGGCCTACTACTATGCATTGATTGTATGGGAATGTGTATTAATAATACATACTTTTTGTTAAGTCTATTGAAGAAGATAAAGATATTAATGAGCTGTGTACTAGTGATGTTTTAAGATATCTTTACTATTTGAAGCAGGGTAAATTAGAAGATTATAGCTTTAATTTTTTTTGCAAAAAAATGAATTCCAGGGAAAACATGGCTAGAACTTAAGGATCCCATAGGAGAAAGACTACAACTCAAACACAAAATCAGAACTCTACAAAGGAAACTAAGAGTGGTATAGAATATATTATCAATCTGTTAACTGAGAAAAGAGACCAAATCCATAATCTGGAATAGATTGTCAAGGATTTGAGAACTAGACAAGGACAATTGGAGAACATTCTAGAAACTCAAAAAGGAAATATGGGTCAAAATATCCATGGAATTGGAATGAAAACTACTCAACATGTGCCCCTATCACCTAAGAGAACCACTATGGATAGGCCTACTCAGCAAGGAAATATTGTCAATCTTTCTAAGGATATCAAGAAGATTTCCCCACCTAAATTTGATGGGAAATATGTTTGGGATGCCGCGGAAGACTCGTCGAGTGAGATGGAGAAATACATCAAGTTGAGGGATTATCCTGAAAACATGAAGCCTGTATGGGGTACCTATAAGCTAATCGGAGAAGAATCTAGCTGGTGGACTAACATTAAAGAAGAATTTAAGTATACAAAAGAGAACCTAAGCTAGGGGCAATTTGTGTAACACTTTCAAGAAAGATGGCTTCCGCAACTATACTATGATGAGTAGATGAAAAAGTTTATGAATTTAAAACAAGGTAATCTCTCAGTACAACATTATTGGGATCATTTTTCCAAGTTGATGAAATTTGTTCCTATCTATCAAAATGATGAAAGGGCTCAAGCAAGGAAATTCATTTTGGGATTAAACATAGAAATTGGAGTTGAAGTAGATATGTTCGCTTTTTAGAACATAAATCATGTTTTGGAGAAAGCTCGTAAATAGGAAAGGAAGATATAGCAAGGAAGATCTTTCAAGATGAAAATTCCATGTTTAAAAGAAAGATGGAATCAAGGGACTCCAGAGAGAATATTGACAGCAGAAAGAGGGACTTTATTGAACCAATAGTAACAATAAACTGGTTTCAAGGAAATAACTTCGATGGTAATGCACCAAGGACTGGATGGAACACACAACCTCAAATCACAAGGGGTTCATCTGGAGGAGGTTTTAAGTGTGGTGGCAATCATTTGGCTAGGAATTATTCAAATGGACAAGGATCAAACCCTAACCCACCTCCTTAGCAACATCAGATCTAAGCAGTAAATCATAGAGAAGCGATAGTACCAGTTACACATACAGATAGTGGATCAATTTAAAGTACAATGGGATTAGTATTCAGAAGAGAATGCAACTTGGGATGACACTATTGAAATGGAGAAAAATTATCCGCACTTGTTTTGAATATTTGATCTAGCTAGAAACTCTGTTGATTTTGATAGATGTCATTTTGATAGACTCTATGAGTGATTGAATTTTTTTCATATAAGTTTGACACTGTTAATTTTGATAAATACTATTTGATAAAATTTACAAAAGATTTAATCATGTTAGTACAAAGTTTGATTTTTTCAGAATGATGTAAATGCTTGCTTTTTGGTTATGAAATCTTCTATATTTTGAATCTATATGTTCAATTTTGATATGCATATTATGAATTTGTTATTTCAAATGTTATTTTCTAACTCTTATGCATCGAGATGATGCATTTTTAAGGGGGGAAGGATGTCACGACCCCTATAGGATAACCTTTGCGATTCTTATATACTAACATATTGTTTGACAAGTGTGTTAATATGTTGCCTTTTGTCGTTATATATTATTTTGATTTATTTTAAATTCTTTAGACGTTGTTTTGTGAAGTAATTCGATTTGAATTATCTTGTATTTTATAGTGTTAGCTAGATTCTCAATTTTAGTCCATTTTAAATATCGATTAAATATTACGAATAATTAATTATAAAATTAGACTAGATATTGAATGATTATTATTAATATAATCGTTAGACATTATAATTAATTAAAAAAATAATATAATTAAAGTAAATAATATAATCATTAATAATATAAGACATCAATATTAAATATAATTATTAAATGACATAAGTAATTAAATAAACATTAAAATGATATAAATAAAATAAATAATATACATAAAATTAAATAATGTAATCATTAAAATATAAATTAATAACAACAATATAAGTAAAAATGTAATGACATCTATTTCTATGAAAATAAAGATTATTACAAAAATTAACTAAGTTATGAATAAATTAAAAGACACTATTGAGTCGAGCATGATCAGAGGGAAAACAAAATGACCAAGCCTTATTATTTAAAACAAGAAAATTAACCCTTCCTAATTATTAAACTTTATATTAGAAGCCAAAATATTTCAAATGCATGAGCCGCATGGGAAGCCAATAGAGGAAGTCAGAGAAGAATGTCACACATCCAACTCTGCAAGCATACTTGAAATGTAAATAATGGACGTGGTAGAAGAAGGCAAGACTCATGAAAACTACAACCAATGTGGGAAGGTAAAACATAAGGAGAATAAGATTTAAGTCAATCTAAAATCCTCCAAAAGAAATCACAACAATTTTTCCACTGTCTGGCAGAAGTATAAAGAAGTACGAATGGGAAAATATAGGGCATCACCTGAGAGGACGCTAGCAACACTAATATTTGAATTCTTTACTGGTGTTCCAATTCTCCAATTCTATTTTTGCCAAATTTTTGAAGAAATATAGGTACGCTATTTTTTTAAAACCTCAGGCCTCCATTTTCTTTGTTTCAAGGTTGTAATTTAGTTTGTAACTCCTTCAAATAATTATCTAGGTTAAAATTTACAAATCCTCTCAATACTACATGAAGAAAAATTGTGTGCTTACTGGATTAATCTGAAAACCCAAGTGTTAATCTTCTGAAGGACATTGCATTAAGAAGATTTGTCTTAAGTTTTCAATGGTATAAGCAACCAATTCTCAGTCCATATATGCAAATCACTTTCAGAATTTAGACATGTGGAACAAATTGGCATATACACACATATAAATACATATTTATTTATTTGAAGGTGCATATATATTTGTGTGTGTGTGTGTAATCAACAATGATTCCTTTACTGCATCTTAATATTTTTATGATCGGTAGTGGCTCATAAGTTGAATATTTATTAATTATTTAGAGGTAAGAGACTTGTTGGGTGGCTCTTTCCATGAATTCTTTTTCTGAAACTACACTTGTTGTCCATAAATCACTCTACTACAAAAGGGGCGTACTGAAAATATTCAGTCATAGAATCACCATTGAAGCACAGCTCAAACTTGATAAGATTACCTGGTACCCTTTGATGTATTAATCTAAAGGACCATGAGATGTAGCATACTATTCATCTTCAGATGGCTCTGGTTAAATAAAGTTATGTTATCACCTCTAAAGTAGGCCTTAAGGATAGAATTGGCAGCTGCGTGTAGGGTATCTGATGAAAAGACCAACACTATTATAGGAACATCTTTAACACAACTGAATTAGGACACTAATTTTAGGATATGCGTAAGATAGAGAAGTGAACAAATATGGGAATATTATAAATCAAATAATAGTATTTCAGTCTTTGAAGTTATTATTCTTCAACTTGAACCTCTTTACTTCTATTTACTGAAGATACTACTTAACTTAGTTAACCTGTAAGTGTTACAGAGTCATTGTAATTAATTCTAGACACTCTCTGATGTTAACAAAAGATTATAAAACAAAATAAATAATCCTTTGTTAAAATCTTGTTCGTAAGCTACAATTCCAAAATCATTTGATAGTATGGCTCTATCCTTAAATGAATATGTTATCCATTACACCACTTTTTGTGAACTACTATCATTTCTCTTAGAATAAGCAATGGCTTCTCAACACAATGTTTAATGTTATTCTGATGTAACCTTGAATGTTGTTATATCCTTCTCCAAGCAAAGTTTTAAAAATACATCAATATCATTATATTGGTGTAGTTTGTGCACATAAGTTAGCCTTGTCTATAATGCCCTAGTAGCTGCTCTATATTAGTTAATACACAAGCATTACCTAACTGTTGTACTCATGTGGATGTTCTCCTCTATTAAGGGCAATCATAGAATGTTCTATTATTGTTTTTGTACTTATGTTATTATACTAAACTTTGAATTGGAACGTTCTTATTTTGGTGATTCTGAACCATTCATCTTTATATAACTGCCATAAAGGTCTGAATAATTTGTTCTTATATTTTTGTTCAAAACCTGAAAGTTAGTACTTATGTTATGCATTGCAAAATGAGTGGTATGTTACACCAAAAATTATGGGCATGACTAATGTGAGAACTTGTAGGAAACCTAGTTGTTCAGGTTATCCTTTAGTTGTTTATTTAAACAAAATGATGTTGTTCCAACAAGCTGACTTTTGTTAAGCAACTATGGAAAAACAAATAACCACTGTAAGAATATCACAACAACTAGAGAGAAATTGTTATAGTAAAATTATAAAAGAGTAATATAACTAATCCAATAATGATTAGAGGTGGAGTGAGCATACTACTCTTACACATATGTAAACCTTATTCATATTTTAACGTTAACCCCATAACAAGAACTGTTGATGTTTATAGTGAGTAACTTAGGATTACGCCTAATTCACCTAAGTGGGTGTATGGTGGCAAAGATTTTTTTGGGGAATAGATACTATCCCAAAAGGATTTCATTTCCACAATAGTTACATCAAACATAGTAGCAAGCACAACTACATATCATTAGAGAGTGTGAGTTCCAAGGGCCTTGATCCCGTGGATAAAGGTATGTAGGCTGCTTGGAAGGTGCAGGATACCTCCAACACATAGGTGCCTTGGACATATTTATTTGGTGGTTCAATTATCGTCATAAAATAAATTCTAAAATTAACAAAAATTTTAGAATAATGATTTTTAGGAAGGTACCTATACCTGGCCAAATGCCCAAAAGTTGAGAGGGGGTATAGGACTTAAATTTACTCTCGATTGTCTTACACTTGGCTATAAGCCCAAAAACCAAGGAAGGGTGCAAATCTTATCTTAAAACCTTACAAAGAACCTTTGCACAGTCTTGGGAAAATTGTGAAGTTTCTTGCAAGCTACTCTGGACCCAGATTGGTCCTGAAGAGTGAAAGTATTTGATCAAAGCACTTGATATTCCTATCCTTTTGAGAATCCCATCCCGGATGGATGGAGGTGTGACTTATAGATCACTTAGATTGTATCCTACCCCATATGGGTAGAAGTATGATCTGAGAAGGTCTCTTATAATCCCATCCCGTTTGGATAGAGGTACGGCTTCTAAATCACTTACATTAATTTCTGCCCCGTATGGGTAGAGGTACAATTTGAGAAGGCCGCTTATGCATTCCTATTCTGTACAAATAGAGGTTTTGTTTAGGTGACCAACCTATTTTCCTAGAATAGAAGAGCCCAGATTGACTATGTATTGTGTTTCATATTGTCTCTCTTGTGGAAAGATGATTGTATCTCCCGAGTAATCAATATTTGGCAATGGAAAGTTAAAAAACAAAATAATCTAGTATCCTAAAGGAAACTTTTGTCATTTACTTTTTGTGAATTTTTTATTTCATTCTGAGGATAGGATGGTCCTTACATGATTATGTTTCATATCTAGCTTATATTTCATCTTTCATCATGCAATTTCAATTCAATTTTAAGGTTGATTCTTAAACAGGGATTTGACCAAGGAAAACTCCTTTTCCCAAGCTTTCTTATCATGTTTTTGTGTGTAGGAATAGGTTATGGAGCCATCGGATATTTTTTGGATAGTACAAGAACAGGTGCAGATCCCATGAAATTTCATCCGAAAGTGTTGGGTACACATCAACTCCTGCTCCATACCAGGGAAAACATCAACTTTCACTAGGTTCCTACCATTTTGACTAAAATTTGGCAGTGAGTCAATTCCCAACCTTCAGGTCTCGGATTTGTGATTACTGCTCATTCCGAGACTTTGATAGTCAAAAAATTAGGTTTGAAAGTTCTCTTTTTCTATTCCATTTCTAGGTGCATTCAAATCCTATATCTTTAGTCATTTGCATACCAATATCTTTCCTCTCTTTCTCAATTCTAAGAAACAAAGGGAATCATAACCCTTCAAGCATAGATATTAAATCCACACCTCTCGAGTGGTGTTCATCACACTTTTCTTGAGGTGGTTTTTTATTCCATCATGTGATATGAATTGGGGAATTAGATCTTAAATACATAATCCCCATTTTATATTATACATTTTGGTGAACCCAATGTATGGCCATTCCTCTTTTGATTTTGGTGGTTAGATATCCTTTGTATGCATGTTGAGCTTCTAGATCTACTTTTTACATGCATTGCATTTTTGCATTTATCTTTGTCAAATTTAGATCCATTTCATTCTTGCATGTTTCAAAACAATTAAAAAAAGCACATTTTTTTTACATTTCATGCATTTAGTTTTGATTTTTTGTGTTCATTAATAAAAAAGATAAAAATGACATTGTTCATAGATTCATTCTTGCATTTACATGATAAAAATAATTTAAATTCAAAAATATTTTCTTTTCATGCATTGTTAGTTCCTTTTATGCTTTGTTTCATAACATTAGCTTGTTTCATTACAAAATGTATGATTTCTTTATCCAAATCTTTACTTCTTTTGATGATTCCTATAGTAGCAAAGATTTTGATATGATGGATGAAGTCCTTGATGATTTCATCTCTACTAAATCTTCCTCTACACCTCCTATACTCTCTTTTTGTCAAAATTTAATTAATGTAATAGAAAGATTTAGGGTATATAATAATCCCCTTTATGAACCAATCAATGATTCCTCTCCCAAAGTTATTGTCCTTCATAAGAATACATTGATGAAAGAACATACTTTTATGCCTTCTCTCAATGATAGCCCCCTTTGGGATGAACCATTAGAGAATTATGTTGATTATTCTCTTGATATGTACCTTGTGCAAGAGGGTGATTTCATGGTGGAAAAGGGTGATATGATTGACAATTACCTTAATGACACTCCTCTCTATTCCACTCATCTTCCCTCTAGAGATGAAGCACTAATGAATTATGATGTTCCTTTTTTAAAAAAATTACCTTGGAAGTAGAGGATGATATCATGGATGCTCTCCCTATTCCAAATGAATCTTTTGAGAACAAAAAACCTAATCAAGTCAATACCATTCAAGATACTCCTTAAAGCAAACTAGTGATTGTTGTGAAAAGTGCTATGCAACCCAATTATCATGCAATACCATACATATATAACAACAATCCTCAAGAGGATAATATCCTTGATGTCCTCCCTCTTACAAATCCATAGGAATGCCATAAATTAAGATAGGCATAGGCATAGGCATGTCATAAAATAATATAGTAGAGGGACTTGAAAACAACGTTGAATTAAATAAATGTGATTGCTTTAGAAATATTGTTGTAATTTTTTTTCTTTTAAACCACAATACATATAATAGGTGGTTCATTTGTCAGCACCTGCAAATCTAAGTGTGCTAGACCTTATGGTTCAATCTAAACATGGAACAACTAATCTTCATAAGGAGATCAATGCTCTAGTGGGAATACTTAAACTCATTCAAATTTCTAGTAGTAATCATTAAAATAATATAGAGGGAATACTAAGTATGATAATGAATGGAAGTGGGCTCATTTAGAAAACATAGTTACAATGACATTAAAAATTAAGAGTCTGAAGTTTGGAATGTATATTCAGTGGTAGAATAGAAAGCATGCAATTTTTGCAAGAACAATAAATGAAGCAAAGAGAACACACCTACTTCAGGTATCAGGTAAGTTAGGTCTTCTTCTTCCCTCTAGTAGATTAAGCCCAGCTAGACAAGATTTAAATGTTAGAGGATTATCTTTCTTTTGGCTTGTGCCCCATACCAAACAAAAAAGAGAGCATATAATAGTAAATATCTCAATAAAATATTCATTAGTATGATAAGGCATAATGTCTGAAAGAAACAGTAATAATCATCATGATAATCATAATCCAATGTTCTTGAATGCAAATTACACTAAATATCATCATAAAACATCAATCCACATCATAACTAGATCATTACACAATGCAAATGTCTAGTCACAACATATGAATAGTAGCGAGATATGAAAAGAGTCTATCTCTGATCAAAATAAATCAAAACAGAATACAACCACAGGAGGCACTACATGTATAATTGATCTTTCACACTACAAGATTGATATAAGATTAAATATAAATAAAACAAGAATCAAATATCAAAATATATTAAAATGAATCTACACGAAGAAAGAATATAAATTTAACTTCATATGAAATACAACACTTTTTAATATATAACAAGTGCCACGTAGTGGCCTGCACTTGCCGTAATTAGTTATAATTATATATGTAATTTTAATTTTAATTTTATTATAAATATTATAAATATTTTAATTAATAGTTATTTAATAAAAATAAAATATTATAGATAAAAAATTAAAAAGAAACTTTGTATAAAATACTATAATTATATAATATAGCATATATGATATAGTACTTTACTATAATTATATAATATAGCATATATATATAGTACTTTTATA
>MU226352.1:139129-161329 GCA_018584345.1 Thuja plicata
ATATATAATCTGAAGAGCATAATAGACCCTTTAAATAGACATAGGTCTCATAGGCAGATATGTACAATAAATGTACACACACACACACATAAAATCACACATTTAAAACCATAAATTTACTGTAGCTTTAAATCTACTGTTGCTGTGTATAAATCAGCAAGCTAAAATGTAACTATTTAAAAATGAAATACTTCATCCTTTTGCACAGCAGAAAACATTTTGAAAGTAAATAAAACTTCTAGATTTTAAGCAAGTTAAACAACAAATCTATATTTTTAAAAAAATATATAATACTCTGAGACCTGCACAAAAGGAATAACATTACAGAGCTTTAAATCTGAAAAAACTAAAGAAAATAAAATATATGGATGGTTGCAATGTACACATAAGATACATACACATATCTATGAGCATGCACCTATGTGTACTTTATGATTTTATTTTTGTTTGTTCTTCCACAGTAGCCATTATCAGACCTGTAAATCTTCAACATAGAAATGGTGCATAGAAATTCAGATTAGGGTTTGGAATGGAGAAAAAAAAAGAATGAGGAGAAGATCCTCAACTTAAGGCTCTACTATTTGGGGCCCTAACCCTAATTTCAAATTAGGGTTAGGGATTCCTCTAGAAGACTAACTTATCTTTTCTTTTAAAAATATATTTTCTCATGATTTCCCTTTTTGTGGGGTTTTATTTCTTTCTTTTGGTGGTTAATATTTTCGATGATTAAATTATACTTAGTTTTAGTTTTATAAAAATCATAGTAAAGAAATAAGAATATTATGTATGGAACTTTAATACGATGTTAAGTAATTTATTTAAACTATAGACTTTATTGTAATCCTTTTTATAAAGGTAACATTTATAATTTTAATTTTTTTATTTAATTAACTCAGTTTATTATTGCTATTAAAAGATCTAGGTTTTCAACTTTTAAAGGTTATATGGAGGGTTATAGTCTTTTAGTTAGACCTTTTAATTAGTAGGAAACTTAGTTAACCTAATTTAGGCTTGATCGTGAAATTAAATAATGTTATTTTTGCGAGTCCCTTACATGTGGCCAGTGTAAGGGTCAACATAAGAATAATGTTAAATACCAACCCTATTTATTTTATACGCCTAAATTCTTGAACTAGGCATAAAATATAACTATTGAATAAATCTTCATAGTTTAATCTTTGAACTATAGTATCGAGGAAGTTGAAAACCAAGTTTAATTAGAACTTTGGAAAACATCTGAACTGCAATCGTTTAAAATTGAACCTTGTAAACTCATGGGTTGAGGGACATTGACTCACGTCATGATTTCCCCTCAACCCTAATGTTGGCATTGGACCAATTATCCCTCTTAACCTAATCCCTTTGTCTAAACTTATTTACTCTTTTTTCATGCCCAAAATTTGCATGAAGAAACACAATAATTTTTGTTTTGAAAAGTTTACTAAGGGTTGAAGTGATTGTACTCTCTAGTTTACTAAGTGCCAACATGAGAAGCAAGTTAAAATGATGGGGTTGAGTTCAACGGGGTAATAGGTCCAATGCTGAAGCTAGGGTTGAGGGGTAATCATGACGTGAGTCAACGTCCCTCAACCCATGAGTGTACCAAGGTCTAGCTTGCTCAAAATAATTTTCATAAGTCTCCTAGAGTTAAGTCTAAACTTGGTTTCACAACTACCTCTTCACATTAGTTAAAATTAAGTCAAGATTTTTATCTTAGTTATCTAATTTATTTCATAATATTATTTTTACACTGGCCAATACACTGGCTACATGTATTGATCACGTAAAAATAACATTACCTAGTTAAGTACAAATACAAATTATTGACCAATGATTTCCTAATATATCTTATGGACCTAATATTTTAAAAAGATACCTTAAGTTATAACTTTAATTAAATGAATTATTAATGGTTCCTTACTTAAGAAGGTTACATAGGTCAAGCATAAATAATTTAATAAGTATAATTTAATCATCAAAAATATTAACCACAAAAAGAAAGAAATAAAACCCCACAAAAAGGGAAATCATGAGAAAATATATTTTTAAAAGAAAAGATAAGTTAGCCTTCTAGAGGAATCCCTAACCCTAATTTGAAATTAGGGTTAGGGCCCCAAATAGTAGAACCTTAAGTTGAGGATATTCTCCTCATTCTTTTCTTTTCTCCATTCCAAACCCTAATCTAAATTTCTACTCACCATTTCTATGTTGAAGATTTGTAGGTCTGATAATGGCTACCATGGAAGAACAAACAAAATCAGCAAGTACACATAGGTGCATGCTCACAGATATATGTGTGTATCTTATGTGTACATTGCAACCATCCATATATTTTATTTTCTTTAGTTTTTCAGATTTAAAGCTCTGTAATGTTATTCCTTTTGTGCAGGTCTCAGAGTATTTAAAAAAAAAAAAAGATTTATTGTTTAACTTGCTTAAAATATAGAACTTTTAAAGAAATCATAGTAAGGAAATAAGAATATTATGTATGGAACTTTAATAAGATGTTAAGTAATTTATTTAAACTATAGACTTTATTGTAATCCTTTTTTAAAGGAAGAAATTTGATTTTGTTTTATTATTAGGGGGTGTTGTATTTCCTTAACCTTTACATTTAATTTGTTTATTTTGTGTATGTGTGATGTGATATTGAATTGTTGTGTGATTAAGCATATAGGGGGAAGAAAGATAAGATGTTCCTCTTTTATCCCCAAATGCACAAATGAAAGATCCAAATTGATTAACCCTAAAGAAGGATCAATGCACAAATGAATCAACCATTCAGAAATGAGAGAAAAGAAGAAGATCTTAAATTTTATTCTTTTAATTAAAGAGATATGATATATGACAGTAATTGAAAAGGATGAGAAGAAGTACTAAACTTAAAGAATTGCAGATCAAAGAATGTTGTTTTCTGAGGTCTGTAATCTATTTTTGGAAAATTTGAAATATAATCTAGAAAGGAAATGCAGAGACAAACAAAACCCAGGATTCTTTTTCTGATCCGACACCGTCTTATGAAAAAGGTCGACCTTGACCCAATAATCTCATCGCTAACCCAATAATCTTGACCCTAACCTGCACAGGTCCGATAAAAAATTTGTTCGTGGATCCTGATAGTTCACTGAAAAGGGTATCCAAATCTAAGTTCAAATCTTCAATCCTGAACCTATACCTGCAAGAAAAAGAGATTTGTTTGTTGGGGGGGAGGGGTTTTCCCCAGTCAAACCCCGATTTAGGAATTAACCTTGAAATCAATAAAGTATAGAATTCTAGCAAGTAGTAGAATTGAATCTAAGAATGAAACTATGATATTGAATAGATATGCAATTGTAATTCAAATGTAGCAAGTATGTAAATATGAAAGATTGGACTCAATAGAAACCATAAACCTCCATGATTGTATGCTTGGAATCCACCTTGAAGAGAAGATGAATGAATCTTGAGGATGCACAAAGGATCTTTAAGGAAGATCACACCACCATGATGGCTAGATCTAGGGTTTGAATGATAAATCTTGAATGTTTGAACCTAATCCCTTCAAACGCTTGAAAGCTTGAATCCTTGATTTTCAATGGAAAACTTGAATGCTTGAGAACATGTAGAACAATGGATTCTTGAACCTTTTTCTTCTTGAAAAAATCTTAGTTAGAGCTTTTTTGCACTTAGAAGACTTCTTTTTGCTCAATATCGCTTCTTGTATCACTTAGAGAAAATGAGAGAAAGGCTTCCTTTTATATGAAATTAGGGCATAATATTCTAAGGAGGCCGACATAGGAGAATTAAATTCCCATTAGACCCATGCCCCTAGAAGATGAAATATATTAAATACAATTTAGGATTTGCTTTGGAACCCAAAACAGCCGACCCGGAAGCGGGAAAAATGAATTTTTGATGACTTTCGGAAGCTGACAAGTTTCTAGATTTGGAAGGGGGACCCTGGTCAAGGTTGAGGTCGACCCTGACCTAGGTCAAGGTCAAGTTTGACCTTGACCCAGGGGTCAGAACCCCTAGAAGAGGTGCCAGGTGGAATAGAAGGTGCTCGGAGAGGCCCAATCAGGGTCCTAAACAGGCACATAAGTAGAGGATGATGCAAAAATGAGGGGACAGTATGATGGTGGTCAAAAAAATCCCCTAAGGAGGGATAAACATTCTTAACATGGAAGTGCTTCCATTTTAAGATGATACATTAAGCCCCCACTTTAGTGGAAGTATGGAAATTGAACATGCTTTCGGTAAAGTTAGAAGAAAGACTCTAGTGGATCGCAACAAGGTAGAACATCACTAAGTCAAGGACATAAGTCCTTAGACCAAGGATTCTAACTCAACATACATGCATAAAAGATATGAAAAATAAAGAGAAATCAATCATAGAAAATATACATGACTACATAAGCAATACAAGAACAACACTATAGATAACATAGCTTCATGATCTAATCCTACTAGCATGAAAGAAAAAGAGAGAGAAGGGAAATTGATTACCTCGCCTAGTAAGATGGCCACCTTACTATGAATCACCAAGGAGGGAGAGCCCAATAGGTTCACCCATAAACTGTGCTTGTAATTGTAATGTGTCTTCTGACTGCTTTTGAAAAATATCTATAGATCCACATTCTTGTATCACTATGAATATAAAATGCGTGTCTTTTTAGGATTTAGAAACTTATGTGCGTTACCTTGCAAGGATTTAGCATATTGAAAATTTAAAAGGGTGCATATCTCTTCAGGATTTAGAAACTTATGTGTGTTACCTTCCAAGGATTTAGCAAAAATAAAAGTAAAAATGTGTGTCCCTTCAGGATTTAGCAACTTATGTGCGTTACCTTCCGAGGATTTAGCATAAAATAAACGTAAAAATGCGTGTCCCTTCAAGATTTAGCAACTTATGTGCATTACCTTCTGAGGATTTAGCATGCTGCAAAATGTAAATTAATGTAAACTATGGTACAAGGGAGGCCCTATATATACCCCCTCCTTATCATGACTACCCACTAGGTAGGATAAGGAAGAGAAAAGAGGATACCTACTTCACAAGGTGAGGAGATATCCAGCTTAACAACAATGTATACCATATTCTTAGCGAAGAGCCTTGACCCTTTCATCCAAGAACATAGATAATCATGAAATGGATATGTCACTTATGGAAAAAGGATCCTCAAAACTGAAGAGATCTTATCAACAAGAACCCTCACCATAGAGGAGTGCTTAGGATAAAATGTCATCTTCTAAAGAAAATAGGGACCAAAGATTCAATCATCAAGCCCCCTATAATCAAGAGGAAGAGGAATCTTAGGAATGAAGGAGACAAACTCTAACCCAAAGCAAGAGCAAGAGTTTATAAAGAACATAATTTGCAAAATAAAGAAGAGGTGATGACCTAGGAAAATCACCTCTTATATAAGAGGGTATCCATAGTCAAAAACATACATCTTTATAAGGAAATAATGTTATATGATAAACAAATTCCACTAAGCTAAGGAAAGTAAATCCTTAGATAGAGGAAGAAGGAAAATACCTTGCCCCCCAGGTGTGAAGGCAAGGGATATATCAAATTATATCAAGAGATTTCATAGCAAAGATATATCTTTACAAAACAAATTTCCTAAAAAAGATATCATGAATGATTTTATAGGGATAGAATATAGAAAGAATAGCCAATTAAACTCCAAACAAGATACACGCTAAGAGAAAAATGGATCCTAGAAGACTGGAATAAAAGACCTCTTGCCCCCCAGTTAAGAACAAGAGGAAAAATGTAATCTAACTTGTAGAAGAACGAGGGGAATACCCTATATCAAAATTATGAAGAAATTGTAATACTGCACGGGAATGAGATATAATTCCCAAGGCAGCTCTTTCTCTAACATATAGCTTGAAATACACACAATCAACAAGTAAATGTTTATTAGTATAATAAAAAGGACATTTATATTTAGAGAGAGCATTTCTCGGGATAGGTTTGAAGATTTCTTTCTTGGAATTCATTAATTGAACATACACTTTCTTAGCCACATATTAAGGAGTATCATGGTGATCTAAAGAAGGTGTTGAAAGAATAATATGAAGAGGAGGATGGTGGTTAAGATCCACTACCTTGATTGGAGGAAGTGGGAAACCTATACCATGCATATCTTGTTTATGAGATGAATGAATTGGGTTTTAATGCCTTGTTCATTGATACCAAGCCCTAAACCTTTATAGCCTTGTTTATCTACCATAGTATATCCAATAGTGTACCTATCTTGCAAAGCTTCAATAGGAGGAGATTGATTATGATGCTCATGAGAAAATTTTGTGTATGGTAGAATGATAGGATTAGAAGAGGTTTCCTTGTTTTTCCCTTTATCATCATCATGGATTGGATAGGGAGGTGAAGGTAAAATTCGAACATCATTATCATGGATCCTAGCTTGAGCCCCATCATAAGTGTGGGAAGAACTAGGGATAGAAGGTGGAGAAATAGAGATAGGATTATTTGGAATTGCATTAGGATTGATAGGATTAGGGTTAGGAATATTAGGAGCTAGATTAGGCATAATAGGAGTAGGAAGATTAGGAGGTCAAGTATCATCAACCCATTTCTTCACATAATCCAAAAGAGTAATGAGTCCACTACATAAATCTTTTATGAAAGTATTGAAAGTAGGAAGAGTAGTATTGGTTAAACTCAAAATAGCATAAGCAAGTGAAATATGAAGATTAACAAACATGATGAAATGGATGATACTCTCATAGACATCATAGGTACTATAAAGAGATGCTAAAAGAAGCATAATAAGAAAAATAGCCATACACCAAAAGATCTTCATAATGAATGAGATGCAAGAAGTGTTTTTGTATTTTTATGAATATATATATATTTTTGTATTTTAGAATGAAAAACCATAAAATAAAACTAATTTAATATGTATGCAAGAGCTAATGTGAGAGGAAAAACATCTAACACCAAAAAGAAAGAGTTGTCTATTGCGGGTTCACCAAAATGTAAAGGAATAAAATTAATTTTTTATTATTATTAGGGGGTGTTGTATTTCCTTAACCTTTACATTTAATTTGTTTATTTTGTGTATGTGTGATGTGATATTGAATTGTTGTGTGATTAAGCATATCGGGGGAAGAAAGATAAGATGTTCCTCTTTTATCCCCAAATGCACAAATGAAAGATCCAAATTGATTAACCCTAAAGAAGGATCAATGCACAAATGAATAAACCATTCGGAAATGAGAAAAGAAGATCTTAAATTCTATTTTTTTAATTAAAGAGATATGATATATGACAGTAATTGAAAAGGATGAGAGGAAGTACTAACCCTTAAAGAATTTCATATCAAAGAATGATATTTTCTGATGTCTATACTATGTTTCTGGAAAATCTGAAATATGATCTGGAAAGGAAACGCACAGACGAACAAAACCTAGAAATATTTTTCAGATCTGACACTGCCTTATGAAAAAGGTTGACCTTGACCCAATATTCTCACTGCTGACCCAATAATCTCGACCCTGACCTGCATAGGTCCGACATAAAATCTGTTCACAAATCCTGATAGTTCACTTAAAAGGGTATCCAAATCTGAGTTCAAATCTTCAATCCTGAACCTATACCTGCAAGAAAAAGAGATTTGTTTATTGGGGGGAGGGGTTTTCCCTAGTCAAACCCCAATTTAGGAATTAACCTTGAAATCAATAAAGTATAGAATGCTAGCAAGTAGTAGAATTGAATCTAAGAATGAAACTATGATATTGAATAGATATGCAATCGTAATTCAAATGTAGCAAGTATGTAAATATGAAAGCTTGGTATCAATAGAAACCATAAAAATCCATGATTGTATGCTTGGAATCCACCTTGAAGAGAAGATGAATGAGTCTTGAGGATGCACAAAGGATCTTGAAGGTAGATCACACCACCATGATGGCTAGATCTAGGGTTTGAATGATGAATCTTGAATTTTTGAACCTAATCCCTTCAAAGGCTTGAAAGCTTGAATCCTTGATCTTCAATGGAGAACTTGAATGCTTGAGAACATGTAGAACAATGGATGCTTAAAACTTTTGCTTCTTGAAAAAATCTTAGTTAGAGCTTTTTTTCACTTAGAAGACTTCATTTTGCTCAATATCGCTTCTTGTATCACTTAGAGAAAATGAGAGAGAAAGGCTTCATTTTATATGAAATTAGGGCACAATATTCTAAGGAGGCTGACATAGGAGAATTAAATTCCCATTAGACTCATTCCCCTAGAAGAGGACCTATATTAAATACAATTTAGGATTTGCCACTTCGGAACCCAAAACAGCCGACATGGAAGCGAGAAAAATGAATTTTTGATGACCTCCAGAAGCTGACAAGTTTCCAGATTTGGAAGGGGGACCCAAGTCAAGGTCAAGGTCGACCCTGACCTAGGTCAAGGTCGAGGTCAACCTTGATCCAGGGGGTCAAAACCCCTGGAAGAAGTGCCAGGTGGGATAGAAGGTGCCCGGAGAGGCCCAATCAGGGTCCTAAATAGACATAGAAGTAGAGGATGATGCAAAAATGAGGGGACAGTATGATGGTGGTCAAAAACATCCCCTAAGGAGGGCTAAATATTCTTAACATGGAAGTGCTTCCATTTTAAGACGATACACCTTTTTATAAAGGTGATATTTATAATTTTAATTAAATTAATGTTTATAATCTAGGATTTTCTTATGCTATTAAAACATAAAGTGTGTAACTTAAAATTGAATAATAGAAGGTTGTTTGTTTATTTATTTATTTTTGTTTTATATAGATTAAATAGACCCTAGCCTTATTGCTTTTAAATTTATAAATAGAAATAACAAGATTTGATACAATAATATTTTGCATTTGTGATCTTTTTATTTATTTATTTAAGAAATAACTATTTAAAGAAAGCTAGAGGAATATATTTTAAATATTTATATTTAGGCAGAAAGTATTTAAAAGGCAAATTTTTATAAAAATCAGATTTGGTATAAATATTTATATTTAGGTAGAAAGTATTTTAAAAGGCATATTTTTATAAAAATCAGATTTGGTATATATATTTATATTTAGGCAAAAAGTATTTTAAAAGGGAAGATTATAAAAATCAGATTATATATATATTAAATATACCCTAGCCTTATTTCTTTTAAATTTAACATTAGAGATTATTTTAAAGGTTGACCTTTCTTAATTTGAAATTAAGTCATGTGGAGACTTAATAATGTATTTATAAACTTATTTGTTTAACTTTATCAAAACATCCTTATATAATTAATGTTCGTTATTAGAGGGTTAATTAAAGCTAAGAACATTAAATTTAATATAGTGTAGATTAACTTAACATAGTGGGTATTAATACTAGCATGTGGAAATTATTAATAATTTCTTGATCTAAACCTTAATGGAAAAATATGTTATGTATTTATAAAGTGTAGCATAACCTCTAGATGATTTTATTTTTAAAAAAAAAATGAAGTGTGGAACTTGGGGAAATATAAGTTAAGTTGTAATTTTAATAAAGCAAGGGTGTTGGATTAACTCAGTTTATTATTGCTATTAAAAGATCTAGGTTTTCAACTTTTAATGGTTATATGGAGGGTTATAGTCTTTTAGTTAGACCTTTTAATTAGTAGGAAACTTAGTTAGTTAACCTAATTTAGGCTTGATCGTGAAATTAAATAATGTTATTTTTGCGAGTCCCTTACATGTGGCCAGTGTAAGGGTCAACAAAAGAATAATGTTAAATACCAACCTTATTTATTTTATACGCCTAAATTCCTAAACTAGGCATAAAATATAAGTATTGAATAAATCTTCATAGTTTTATCTTTGAACTATATTATCGAGGAAGTTGAAAACCAAGTTTAATTAGAACTTTGGAAAAAATATGAACTGCATTCGTTTAAACTTGAACCTTGTAAACTCATGGGTTGAGGGACATTGACTCACGTCATGATTTCCCCTCAACCCTAATGTTGGAATTGGACCAATTATCCCTCTTAACCTAATCCCTTTGTCTAAACTTATTTACTCTTTTGGACACTTAGTAGGCATGAGATAACAGTTACTTCATCCCTTTAGTAAACCTTAAAAAAAAAAAAAGGTTATTGCATTTTTTTTACATAGAAATTTGGGCATGACATTTAAGCCTAAGCTAGTTTGAATTTTTTCTAGCTCCCCTCCTTTTCCACATGCTCAAATCGCAGACCTAAAAAGTAGGGGTTTCTATTTTTTAGGAAAATAATTTAATAAATTCTAAAAAAAATTATATTTTATGGTACCTCTATCTCCTAAGAAATAGATCTTGAAGCCTCCCCACAAGACCCTAGTCTTAGTCTCATCCTAGCATTTTAACAATTATGGAAGATGTCCAAATATCCAAATATATACCAATAATTTAAGTTAATTAAAAGAATAAATTATGAAAACTAAATAGGCTCATAGGTGATAATACAAGTATAAATGCATATACACATATGTCAAATATAAATGTCCATATGCATGTCCATAAATCAACAAAAGTATAAATGTTGCTATACATGTACATACAAACATGTCAAATATCAATGTCTTTATGCATGCATATGATTTATAACTATCCATAACATGCTCCTAAACATCCGAAAATATAAATATATATATCCATACACATGTCCATAAACATAAATATAAATTTCAACAAACATGTTGCTACACATGTCAAATATAAAGGTACATGCACACATGTCCATAAATATCCACAAAATAAATGTTCATAAAATTCTCATCTTTTTGAAATTTCATATCTTTATAATAGTATATTATATTTGATTATATATGAGTCAATAGGAGGTGAGGTATTTTAGTTCTTAATAAAACACACTTGGATTTTATTTATCAATTTCTTTGGAGTGATAAAAATAAACTTTTTTTGCATTTAAATCCTTATACTAACTCCAAAGCCCTTTTCTATTGACTATGTGAAGAGATATGGACTATAAAGGGTAATTGTGTAATCAATTTTATTTAAATTGTACTTGTTATAGGAAAACAATATATATCTATACTTTTGCATGTATGATTATAGCATCAGGAATATAAAACTATCACAAGTTCACACTAATCTATCATGATTGCTTTGATTTTGATATTCAATGATATGGTTTATTATTATTTTTTATAGATAATTATATTACACTTGATAAAAATGAAGCTTTACCTGCCTATAATTTAAAACTTGGCAAAATTCTCCTAGGTTATTGAACTATGCATGCATGTCCACACAATGTACTAACATCTCATGAATTTTTAAGATTTAGGCGAATATTTTCCATGCAACTTTCTTATGATGTGTGTAAGAATTTCCAAATAGAAGAATAACAAATCTTTACCTTCATTCGACCAAAAACATCATTTCTTTCCTATTTCATGCAACATTTGTTTACACTCTTCCAAGCAATAAAATATTTTAATGTTTATCTAAAATAATTTATTTTGATTTGTATAATTAGTTAATTTTCACAATAAGCACTCTAGCTCTTGGTGTTGGCAAAGCTCCAAGTTTTCTTAGCTTGTTTTCATCAGAATATCTATTATGCATCTCAAGAGAGGAAGGTCAAAGTTGTTGGAAATTCTCTTATTTTTATCAATTTGTTAGATGTATTAGTAGAATAGTAAATTTTAAATTTTATTAAATCTATTATGATTTATCAAAATTATTAAATCTAATGGTCGTTAACCCTTAAGACTTGGGTTAACACCATATCTACATTTTATTTTATAGTTTTGCGTTTAACTTCCTAATATTACTAGGACTTAAAACCAATCATTTATCAATATCTTTTATCTAATCTAGTCTAGTTGTTCATGGAGGTGAAAAGACTAAAATAAGAGTTTGATCAATAAAAAACTCCTCAAAATAAGGTATTTTATAGTATTCTTCCATATCATCCATAGAAGAATAGAAGGTAGAGGAAAATACTTGGAAAGGACCTCTAATCTTAGTTATGATCAAGAAAATATGATCCTTATATTATTTGGAATGACCACATCCTTTCGATTACCATAAAATTATCTTGAATTATGCAATAAAATCTTGAATAGTGGGGGATGCATCTAGAGAGAGTGAGAGAGAAAGAGAGTTAAGAATGGATCCAAGCTATAAGACATTGAACTAATTGACCTTACTATCCAACTTTGCAAGCTTATCTCACACCTTTTTAGTGTTTGAAAATGCCAAAAATGTGAAGCAATATATTATATAACACATAGAGATGAATGAGTCCTTTCACCTCATCCATTTTGCTTCAAAGAAAAAACTAATCAAATACCTTAGTGAATTTAGTTTTATCTTCATTCAAAAAATTTCAAAGACCGTGAGATTGTAAAAACTAATTCATCTTGAGATTCAATGTTGATGCAAGGAGGGTAGGAAAAATAGGGCCCAAGGCACTCCCAACTATCCAAGCCAACTTGCAGAACAACATGGAAGCAATCAACATAGAAAACGAGAGAAGAAACAACAAAACACTATATTATTTCATCAAAATCATTACATGTCATGATGTAAGGCCTTTCCAGTTTCAGCTATATACATTCAGATGTTTTCAGAATAATCTTGATACATGAAAGGTCACAGACCTGTGATCTACATCTGCTTTAATCCTTAATCTTCTATCTCAAAATTGTTCCCTAATCTAAGAACATAAAACTAAATATATATACAAGAGTCCACTAAGGAGGTCGACACTTAGATCCTAAAGATCCAACATATGAAACAAAAAATACCCAAATTTAGGTCCACACACATTCCAAGGAAAGATCCCACATTAATTATGCTACAAAAATTAAATATAGGAGTCGGCCAAAACAAGATAAACAACTCCATAAGAAGTCAACTGAGAAATAGGAACAACTCGGTAATAAGGTAACTGAGCAATAGAAACAACTTAGTGAAAATAAAACCAAGCACCAGTCGCTGACAACCCACCGAATGGCCAAACACTACTGAGACCCATTGGTAAAGCAAACCACTGAGACCCGTCGGTAAAGAAAGACAAAAACAAGTAACTAAGCCAGAGTGGAGAACAAGTCTTCAACCAAGTTATCAAAAGGGGTTACCGAGCAGTCTCCAACAAGCTACCAAACCAAAACAAATATATTTTTGGTTGATACAGCATTGCCAAGAACCCAAGATACTCCTACATCAGACAACTGGGGTTAAAAGAAATAATTCTTCAAATCATGTGTCAATTCCAACCTTAATTGAATCCAACTCAGATTGAGAAATCCAAGATGAGTCCTCAATCAGTCTTTTCCTCCATTTTATCAGATACTCCATGTAATTATTTCTCTTGTACTTCTGCCAACTCTCTATTTCAAAATCTACTCAACTTCCTCTATTTTTTTCTTACTTGATAATTACTCAGCACTGTCACTTCTTCATCAGGTTCATGATTACCATACAAATCTGAAATATTGAATATAGGTGATATATCCATGTCCTCAGGTAATTCTACTTCATATGCATTTCCACTGTCAACTATTCTCAATATCTTGCAAGGACCAAATTTCTTCATTTTCAATTTACCATATGCTCCAACAAGAAATCTGCCTTTCTTCAGATGACCCATAAATGCATCACCAACTTCAAAAGTTTTATGTCTCCTTGATCTATCTATACTATCCTTGTATTTCTGATTACTTTGCTCCAATTTATGTTTCACTTCCTCATTCAATTTCTTCATAAAATCAGCAAATTTCTCTACTTCATCACTTCTCTTTTGTTCTCCAACAATATCTCTCAAGTCTAATATACCTCTCTATTGTGTGCCCTAAACAATCTCAAAAGGTGTCTTTCCAGTACTTCTATTCACTGAATTATTATATGCAAACTCTTATTGTGCCAGTATCACATCCCAATTACTCGGTGCGTCTCCAACTAAGCATCTCAACAGATTACCCAAACTTTGGTTTACAACCTCTCTTTGTCCATCAGTTTGTGGATGAAATTTAGAACTATATTTCAACTCGGTGTCTAGCTTCTTCCAAAGTGTTTTCCAAAAATAGCTGACAAACTTACTGTCTCAATCAGAGATGATGCTCCTCGGTAATCCATGCATTTTGACAATCTCCTTAAAGAAAATATCCGCTATATGTACTACATATGATGTTTTCTTACATGGTATAAAATGTGTCATCTTGTAAATCTATCCACAACAACAAATATGGAATCATTACCTCTTGTTGTCCTCGGTAAGCCAAGAACAAAATCCATGCTGATATCACTCCAAGATTTCTCAGGAACAAAAATCGGTGTATACAGACCAGTATTTTGACTTACTCATTTTACAACTTGAAAAATTACACAACTTTTCACAAATTTCTGAACATCCTTATACAATTAAGGCCAAAAATACCTGTCCTTAAGAAAAATCAAGGTTTTATCAATACCAAAATGTCCAGCCAAACCACTACTTTGTTTTTTCCTTTATCAAATTAGTTGTCATTGAGACTCTCAGTATGCACAACTGAATACCTTTGAACAACATATCTTCTTGAATGAAATAGTCTTCATACTTATTAGGTTTATTTGGAATAGGTGCTCTGCACACTCTCCACTACTCAGAAAAATCAAGATCATTTTCATACAAATTCTTCATGTCATCAAAACCAAGAACCTTAATTCTCATTTCAGTCAACAAAGATCTTCTTCTACTCAATGCATCAGCAACTCGGTTAGAAAATCCACTTTTATGCTTTATCACAAATGTGAAACTCTTCAAATACTCTACCCATTTCATATGTCTCTGATTCAACTTATTCTGACTACCCAAATACTATAAATCCTTATGATCAGTATATAGCACAAATTCACTTGGCATCAAATAATGTCTCCATTTCTTTAGATCTTGAACAATAACATCAAATTATTGATCATATACAGAATATTTCCTTTTTACATCATTCAAATTTTCACTAAAGAAAGAAACAGGTTTACCTTCTTGAGTCAACACAACTCATATTGCACTTCCACTTGCATCCCATTCAACTAGGAATACCTTATTGAAATTAGGTAAGGCTAAAATAGGTAATTCAACAACCTTCTGTTTCAAAGTCTCAAAACTCTTATCAGCTCCATGTGTCCATTTGAATTCTCTTTTGTCTCCTCTCATTGTCTCAGTCATAGCATTACAAATAGAACTAAAATTTATGAAAAAATTCCTATAGCAACTTGCCAATCCATGAAATGATCTTACCTCACTGACATTCCCAGGTGTAGGCCAACTAAGTATAGCTTTGACCTTCTTAGGATCCATCTTCAAACCATCTGCTAAAATTACAAAACCTAAATACATAAGTTCTTCTTTCATGAAGGAACACTTTTTCAAATTTATCAACAACTTTTCTTCTTTCAATCTCTACAACACTTGTCTTATATGCATCACATGATCTTCTCTAGTCTTGTTGAATATCAGAATATCATCCAACTATACAATGACACATTTATTCAAGAATTTCTTCAAAAATTCATTCATCAATCTCATAAATGTACTTAGTACATTAGTTAAACCAAAATGCATAACCAACCACTCATAGAAACCTTCTTTTGTCTTGAAAGAAATATTCCATTCATCACCTTCTCTGATTCTTATTTGATGATATCCACTCTTCAAATCAATTTTGGTAAAATATTTTTCTCCACTCAAACAATCCATTATATCATCCATCCTCGGTATAGGAAACCTATACTTAACTGTGATCTTATTGATTGCTCTTAAATAAGTACACATTCTCCATTTTCCATTCTTCTTAGGTACCAATACAACTAGTACTACACATGAAATCAAACTTTCTCTAATCAAACCCTTGTTCAACAACTCATGAATTTGTCGGTTGAGTTCTTCATTCTCAGTCAGTGTCAATCAGTGTGGTGCCTTATTTGGAAAAATAGCTCCAAGAATCAGATCCATACAATGACTAATATCTCTTATTGGTGGCAAACCATCAGGTACATTATCTGAAATAATCTCCTTGTACTCAGTAAGAAATTCCTCAACTTATGTAGGAACTTCATCTTTTGTATTCTTACTCAGTTTGTTAGGAATCAAAGCATAACAAATATCATTTCTTTTCAAGTCCTTAACAAACTGTCTACCTTCCATCAAACAAACTTTCACAGATGTACATATCTCACCAACAGATTCTTCAACCAAAGGTAACAAGATTTTCTTCTTACCATCAACCCAAATAGTATATCTATTCACCCTTCCATCATGTATAGCATGTCTATCATATTGCCAAGGTCTACCCAACAAAATATGACAACAATCCATTGCTATAATATCACACAAAACCTAATCATAATACTTTCCAATTTTTAGTCACCATCAATGTATGCTCATCCTTGATCCATGAAATCTGATAGGGCTTCATATGCTTTATTTTTTCCATCTACAACTTTGTGACCATCTCCTTAGATGCCAGATTCTTCAAACTTCCACTATCAATAATTACCTTCTAATATTTTTCAACAACTCTACATCTGGTCTTGAATAAAATTTTCCTTACAGGATCTTTCTTATCTTTCTCACTCCAAAGTATCCTTCTAATCATAAGATTTCCTTCCTTCTCAGGTTCATTCAATGACTCCTCTTGAACCAAAGAATTTCTGATACTACCAAATTTATTTCTTGCATGTGTGCACTCAAAGGATTTATGTCCTTCCTCACTAGAATTGTAACAAGTTACTTGGAAACCTCTTCTTCTATAACCACCTCGAGATTAGTTGCCTCTTCCTCAGGATGAACTTCCTCCTTTCCATTCGGTCTTTCCTTTGTCTTGATATGTGTCTAGATTTTTCTTTTCTAGTTTAGATCTATTGTTTTCACCATGAGATCTACCTCTTCCTCTAGGGAATCTACCACCTCTTCCTCTTTTCCTTTTTTCATATCTTTTGTTCAATTTCTCCTCAGCTTTTAGGGCAAACTGATATGCCTCTTCAATGCTTTCTATTTTTACCAAGTTGATCTCATCCTGTATAGAACTTCTTAATCCATTGAGATATCATGTTGTTCTTTCTACTTCATCTTCAACATGTCTAGATCTGATGTCTAATTTGTAAAAATACTTAGTGTAATCTTTTACCGAGCTATCTTTCTGCTTCAAACTTCACATTCTCCTTAATAGGATAATCTGGTAATCACAAGGTAGAAACTTGCCATTCAACTTGTTTATCATCTTACTCAATACCTTGATCTTATCTTTACCCTTCTTCTTCTGATCCAATTGAAAATGTTCCCACCACAACGATGCATGACCTTTCAATTTTGTACTTGCAATCTTTACGTTTTTCTCCTCTAATATATTATCATACTCAAAGTATTTTTCCATCTCGGTTATCTTGTCTATCAATTCATCCGAATCCAAATTTCCACTATACTCAGGGGGATTAAACTGAGGTGTGGACTTCAAGCTTGTCAAAGCTCACAGGAATCTCTCTTCTTCCTGATCCATCACAAGTGTGGGTGCAAATTCTCCTTGCACTTCTTCAAATTCATCATCACTAACATCTTCAAGATGTATTCCTCTACACTGGGATGTCTCAACAACTTCCAATCTTCCATCCATCTGTCTTAGCATATCAACTAGACCTGGATCTACATTTCCTCTCCCATGAACCATATTGAAACCCTCTGCAATTGTAGATCAGATCGCAATCTTCTAACCCACAACAATATCAACCAACTCAGGTTAGGGTTTACAAGAAGGAACCTAGATCTCACCTTTGTTGTGATACCACCTGACGCAAGGAGGGTAGGAAAACCAGGGTGCAAGGCACTCCCATCTATCCAAGCCAACTTTCAAAACAACATGGAAGCAATCAACAAAGAAAGGGAGAGAAGAAACAACATAACACTATTATCTCATTAAACTCATTACATGTCGGGCTGTAAGGCCTTCCCAGTTTTGGCCATATACATTTATATGTTTTCATAATAATCTTGATACATGCAAGGTCACAGACATGGGATCTGCATCTGCTAAACCTTAATTTTCTATCTCAAAACTGATCCCTAATCTAAGAATAGAAAATTGAATATATACAAGAGTCCACCAAGGAGGTCAACAGTTGGATCCTAAAGATCCAACATAGTAAACAACAAAGACCTTGATTTAGGTCCACACACATCCCAAGGAAACATCCCACATTAATTACACTACAAAAATTAAATGCAAAAGTTGGCCAAAACAAGATAAACAACTCAGTAAGAAGCCGACCGAGCAACAAGAACAACTCAGTAAGAAGGTAATTGAGCAACAAAAACAACTCAGTGAAAATACAACCGACCACCAGTCGGTGACAACCCACCAAGTAGCCAAACACTACCAAGACCCATCGGTAAAGAAAAGCATCGAGACCCATCTATAAATCAAGACACAAACAATTAACTGAGCCTGAGCGGAGGACAAGTCTTCAACCAAGTGAACAAAAGCAGTTACCGAGAACTTTATCGAGTAGGCTCCAACAAGATACTGAACCAAAACAAACATATTTTTGGTTGATACAGGACTGCCAAGAACCCAAGATGATCCTGCATCAGATGTGTAATATTTGCATAGAGTGTGAGATTCAATCCTAGGGCTTGACATGATGAACACAGACACACAAGGACCAATATGATATATACACCCCCATAATTGATACAAACTCATTTTGCAATTCCTAAACAATAATTTTGTCAAAAGATATAATAAAAATAACTTGCAACTTAAAGATATTAAAATTTGCATAAATTAAAAAAAATAGAAAATACCTTGTCCATACTAAATTTTATCAAAATAAATTTTCAACAATATCTCATTTCACTTCATTTGTGAAAATTGTGCAAGTTAAAAAAATTGGCTATTTTAGGCGCTTCCATAATCCACAATAGCTTTTGGTCCCACCATATGACCACAAATAAAAATTGAGTGGAAAAAAATTAGGCCTTTAGAGCCAATTATTGATGATTTTGTGGGTGAGTCATGTCAACTAAGCTCCAAGCACCAATGAAAAATGTCACCAAAGTCATAGTACTCTAGACAAGGAAAATGAAGATACAATGACACATGCAAGGGGTACTTTCACAAGCCACATGAGTCTTTCTCACAATAAATAAAGGACATTTGGACAATATAAAGTCCAAAAAAATTCCTCAACTCTCTAATGTGGGACTAACAATCTCTTACGTTATGCTCAATATTGCACATGGGGAGGCACAACTTATTTTGCACAAAAAAACATTGAATAAAAATAAAATATTAGTGCCCGTACTTTAGAAAGTGAATGAAATGTTTTCAAATTTCATTAAACTCCAAAAATCAACAAATAATTGATTCAATGTGTATTAATTTATGCAAATAACCTCTAAGAAAATATAGCACATGCTTGATACCCTATCTCAAATGAAAACACTACTTTCAACTGGAAAAAACAATATTATAAATGATAGAGTCTACCACCAAAAATAGATGCCAACCAAGACAAAACTATAAGCCTTATGGAAAAAGAAACTAATATAAAATAGAAATATTGTAGGCCTAGTGTTTGAAAGTCTCAACCTTGAAGAAAAATCAAGAAAATGAATCTAGAGGACAATTTTTTTCTCTTTCCAAATGAATAATAACCTTGAAAAAATGCCCTTGTAGGATCTAAAAAGATCAACCTAAAAGCCAATGAAAACTCAATGAGCAGCAAGGGGTTAAAATCATAATCAACTTGATAGAATTTTAACGCACCCACAAGCCTATATTGAAAATCAAAATGATGAAGGGTACTCCTCTTATTCAATCAAACACACACAACACAACAAGGAAATAAATAGATAATTGCAAGAACATAACAATGGCAAGAATACAAACACTTGCTTTCTATTATTTTTAGTGAAATGACATTACAATATTCAGAAAAGTAACATGCTACAACTACATGGGCATTTTTATTACAATAATTTGCAAGACAGAGCCACAATCTACACTGCTAGAACTGAACCCTAAAATCCCCCTTCGGCCCTATATAAGTAGCATAATTAACCGCCTTAGAATATTATAGAAAGTGAAAATTTCCCATTTTGGCACCTAGCAGTTGGATTCCCCACCTTAAGTAAATTTTCTAGCTATTCCTTTTGAATTGAAACTTGAGTCTTGAAGGCCTAACTTCTGAAAACTATAACTTGTGAACAATTGAGTCAATCGGTTGTTATGATCCCATTTCAGAAATGCCATGAAGCACTCTACACCCTAGGCTCAGGAAGCACCATATGATCAAAGTTTGACCCCTTTTCAGAGCCTCTCAGGCCTTCAAAATTGATCTTAATTTTTTTTATAACACCCCGCCAAAACAAAAAATGTAATATCTTAAAAACCAGACTCGATATTGCCATGAAAATTTACCAATATGCTTATATATCCGAAATTAACCTATAGGGAAGAAATTGGAAAAATATTTGCTCACATGAACCACTTAATTAAAATAGTAAAATTTCCAAAAATAGTAACCCTATCCAAAGATAACCCTTATTGAAAACTAGATAATATTTTTGGGTGATGCAAGATTTCTCTTACACCCTAGATGCTCCTACATCAAACACCTCGAGTAATTTGAGAAATGAACTTGTCACATCTCAAGAGTTTAGAGGAAAATAAAAGCATTCAACCTCATCCTTTGATAGCCATGAAGAATCTTTAATAGGTTGTCCCTTCCATTTGACCAAGTACTCTTCATATTTCATATTTCTTGTGCTTCTATCCACACAACTATCTAGAATATCCTTTATCTCTTTAGTAGTTGAAGTAGGTGCTGGAATATTCCCCTATGCTTTTGATACTTCACCTTCCATACTGCCTTCACAATACTATATCAAATCTGAAATATTAAACACAATTGAAATATTGAGCTCATTAGGAAACTCTACTTCATAAGAATTTCTTGAATCGTGCTTCTTCTGGATTTTTCATGGTCAAAATTTCTTCATCTTCAACTTATTGTATGTTCCCACTGGAAATATCCCCTTTCTCAAATGAACCATAACTTCATCTCCAATTTGAAATTCCCTTAGTCTCCTTATGTGATCTGCCTTAGACTTGTACTGAATATTCATTTTATTAATATGCTTCCTCACCTCTTCATATAAATTCTTCAGCTTCAACACTACCCTTTTCTCCATTGTCCAACTTTCTTAATTCTTAAGCATTTTTATGACTACTTCCATGTATACAATATGGAATGACAATTTACCAGTGCGCCTATTTAAATAATTATTGTATGCAAATTCTTCCTATGGTAAAATCAAATCCCACCCTTTCAATTTATCTCCTACTAAGCATCTCAACAAATTTCCAAAACTCCTATTCACCACTTATGTTTGTCCATCAATCTATGGATGGTGTGTTGAGATGAACTTTAAATCTATCTTTAGCTTCTTCCACAATGTCTGTTAGCATAACTGATGCATTGATGCTAAGTATTTTATTGATGAAGATTGGTACATATTTGATTATAGATGAATCAATTATTTGGTTGTCATTGATGTTAACTGATAGACTTATTGTTTTTAGTATGTTACTAGATATTGTGTGAGGGAATTATGAATTTCATTATGTTTCTGAAGTTTCTATTATAATGGAAGAATATGTTATGTTTTATGATGTTAACTTTGTAATTGTGACTTTTGACATGAACTATTGAGTTGGTTATGTTTGAATGAAATCAAACTGGGTAACTGCTAAAACAATCATTGATAGACAACAAGTTATTTGAATGTTATCTCAAACCGACAAACTATTTGATGGATCGATCATAGGATATGATTGAGAAAAATGTCCAGATACTATGTTTCCGATTGTGACTCATATTGTTGATCGGTAAAACTAGTTTATTGGACTAGAAGTAGTGTTAATAGGACGAACAGGTAAACAAGACAGAGTGCTTGAACATGTAATGAAGATTTGTGAATTGGTTAAGAAATTCGAAGTGGAAATGGGATCGGTGATGTTTTTTTGAAGTAATAAGGTAGATCCATGATTTTTGGAACATATTTGACATCACCTTTTTTGAGGTATGTGTTGGAGCTCTCAATTTTTGGCAAAATTTAGAGTCCTATAAAGTGATAAAACTCAAAAAAATGGAATCCTAAAATCTATGCCCAATAATTAATAATATGATGAAGTACATTAAATGGGATACAACA
>MU226352.1:177913-189908 GCA_018584345.1 Thuja plicata
ATGTTAAAATAATAACTGAAATACAGAGAGAAACAGGAAATGTTTAATTCAAAGAGCAGGAGATAGGAGATTTACCATGAATTAGCACAAAACAAGGAGCATTCACCAAAGGAAAAAACAACAAGGAGACAAGATTTTGGAAGGGGGAAAAGCATGAAAAAACCCCCGTGAATAAGTATGAATGGGAAAATTTCCAAGAGAGAGAGAGAGAGAGAGAGAGAGCCAAGCTCATACAAAATGAGTCACTTGAAGTGACCAAGTGCTACAACTAGTGCTTGAACCAAAAAGAAATGAGGAGAAACATCTCTTAAGTAGAGATGGAAGAAGGAGTTGAAATGTAACTCCCATGTGCATGTGAGCCACATTCATAATGTGTGTGCCACTTGTGCTATTTCCTCTTAAGGAGGAATCTAGGAATAAAAATAAATTACAAATAAATATTATGTCCTCACACATGGAAAAGAGGACAAGTGTTCATGTAGGGATTCTATAGGAATCTCCTACTTACATAATAAATAAACTAAACTAAACTACCTTGGTTTATAATATATTTCACCAAGGAAAGATTATACTTCTAACAGTATACCAACGAGTGTTGGAATTGGATAATCAATAGACTAGGTTGGACAATAACATGCCCCATAATTTGTTAGGTTTTTTTCAAAGATGGCCTAGAATTTAGAAGAACAACTTATATGGGAATCTATGGATTGTTATTCTATCTATACAAACATGGGAGGTGTGGAAAGGATGAAACATAAAACTCTTTCAAGAGAAAACGATGGAAAAGGAACACCATATTAACAAAATAGAGGTAGTTATAGTTGAAGTAATCAATAGTAGATTGACCTCCTACAAAAAATCGAAGAAACTTTCACAAGCTAGGATAAGAAGATCATAAGAAATTGGAGAATTCTGAGAATCCCTCTCTATGTGGGAAAAGGACGTGAAATCAAAAAATGGAAAAAAAAAAAAAGATACATCTAAGTGGTCACCACCCAAGCATGGGTGGTACAAGATAAACTTCGATCGGGCCTCTAGAGGTAATCCACAATCAGCAGCCATTGGATGCATTATACACAATTGGGAAGGAATAGAGATAGAAATATTAGCAAGACCAGTGGGTATAGAGTCAAATAATACATCATAGTTATGTGCCTTTGTTGGATATTATTTCATATATGTGTTGAAATTAATGTTTTTTCATTGATATCAACATATTCCTACTATTGGAGATAGTGTTCCTGGTATGTTCAGTGAGAAGATTATTTACTAGGAATTCACAATCGTTGGCAAAATTACTCCAAAGGAGAGTATAGAACAACACGTATCGTTGGCAAAAAAAGCATTAATCTATCTACAATAATGATTAATTATTTCTATGACAACCATGAAAATGGTTCATGAGTAACATCCCAAGATAAGGAGGCATGGATAACATCCATTGGTGTGCAATTGAGAAACATAGAAACTAGTAATCGAACACACATAAATTTGAAACCAACTTCTCAAGAAATTTTTACGAGGAGCTAGTTGGGTTTTTTGGCTATACGCAAGCCAGAAAGGCAGCTAACACCTAAAGGAAAAGGAGAAAATCATTTCCAAAATTTGCACACAGGAAATATTGATAAGATATGGTTCTCAGTCATGTCTTTGCATGAAGAATGCCAAATAAGAGTAATAAGCACCTATTACTGCTCGAAAAGAATATCAATTGTAAGAGAGAAGCTTGGAAGGGGAACAAGCTAGAAAAGTTGAACTAAGCTTTAGGTTTTGTAAATTTTTAATATAATAAAAATACCAGTGCATGCACAGAACACGTGGAGGGAGGCATCTACCATCTATCCTACCCAGTTAAATGCCACCATAAATCTTGTGCACAAGACACGATCAAATAATATTTTCCTAATTTTTTTGCAACTAGAAAATGATAAAACCACTAGCAAAAATACCGTGTTCAATCATTAAATAGAGAAAAAATCAAAAACCATTGTTTAATGTATTCTTTCATACCAAACATAGGCTATAAAATGTTCCACACAGTTTCCAATGGGAAAACTAATTACCAATCTAATTTCTAATATATACCTTCCTACATCTCTTTATTTAAATTTTTCTTATTGTTTGGCTCTGCCTCCCCTTCAAAATATATTCACATAGATCAAACTATTATTGAATGTGGATTTTCTCAGAAGTCCTTTGTTAAACATAGAAATTTCTAAGGCTTTTATTATTACTCATTAAATTATATGTTTCAATTATTCTTTTATCACCAATGGGCACTAGTCATTGATTTCCATAGGGTGGAATGAGAGTTCACTACTACTCACAAACCCATGGCACACTCACAATGTTAAGAGGAAACCCTTCCATTGTTTGCATTCGTACTCACAAACACGACATACTCACATCATACATACAGAAGAAATATAGAATTTCACCAACAAATGCCTTAAAGCCAGATCTGGTCAATATATAATCTATGATTTATATTCTCAATACTATGTTGAGCAGACAATTCCTAACTCATAGTTTGCCCCAAAAAATCCATTCGGCAGCTCGATTTCCCTGTCAATAACTAGACTGTCTATTGCACAAACTATTCACATTTCTCACCATCACTGTGCAACTACTTCAAACACTAGGAAGGGACTCCAGATGTGCCTATGCAACCCTTGTCATATCTACTTTCATCTTATCTTGCATTTTATCTTCGTCTCTGTCCTTCTTTCTTTCTTCTTCGTCTGTTTGTTCTTATTCATATTTTTATTTCAATTTTAAATTTTTATTTGTTACAGTCTGCTTAGGATTTTTTTCTCTCATACATCTAGAAGGTGTCATCATTTCTTTTTTAAGCTTCGATTTAGATTGTTTATCTCATGAGGAGATATGTTAAACTATTAGCTTCCATATATTATGATTACTACCTCTCATTAAAATCCCCTTCGCCAATGGTGGGAGATCCCCAAGTGATATTTTATGAAAGTTAAAGGTTGAGAAGTTTCATGAGATGGTAAAATTACTTGAAGATAGGGGCTATGTTGCGATGTACAAAAGCAGAATTGGAGGGAAACGAAGTAGAAGTTTCTAGAGATTGGGTAATGATTAAAGATTAAACTCCCAGAATATAGGATAATGATGATACTTGTAAGCCCATCCTAATCGACAAGTAGGTTAAAAATTGATTCACTTGGATTTTTGAATGAATCACAAATATCATGTAGTAGTTGCAAAATTATGACTGCAAGGGAGAGGCATGGATTATGGCCTCAGGTTGAAACATATGAAGGTCAAGAGACAAGTGACATTCTTGGGAAAGATACAGGATGACAGATGGGTGAGAATTGTAAATGGACTCGATGTGAAAATTCCTATTGTAGTCGCTGATTATTAATCTCCTATCTCATAAAGATTATTTAACTGCTGAAAATAAATTTACAGCTGAATATCAAAAAATAACACAACTGCAACTTCACTAAAAAATGAAAAGAAAAAAGAAACACAAGGACACAATATTTTTGGACAATCGTCCCTAGAAAAAACCCTAAGGGAAAACCAGTTCTACAGATGGAAAATATATTAATCTTCAGCAATATAAGAGTTACAAAAGAATTCCTTGCCTCTTACTAGCAGAACTTTGACAAACTCCTAATATCTCCCATTGATATCCTCCACTGCTATACCAACATTATCACTGGGCCTCTTGCTAACACTACAAGACTATTTTCTATCACTGCAAATTATTCTCCAAACTTTTCCTCTCCAAATGACCCATGACCCCTTTATATACTACTCTTGTTGGAAAACCAATGGCCAAGATTAATTCAAACCAATGGCTGAGATTAAAAAAACTCAACAACCAATTAACTAATTTTGGCTATGAGGTGTCACCTAAAAAGAGCCACTATTAAATAACAATTGTTTTTATCCTAACAATACTTGTTTGACAAAAACAACCATTTTCTAATTCTAGGTCAGGACAAATAGCTGTCCAAAACTACCCATAACTAATGTTGTTATTTCTGGGTAAGGACGAACAACTGTCCAAGCTACCCATATTTAACACTCCCTCTTAGCGAGGACGTTGTTCTACATGACACCCATCTTATCTCTAAAGAAGATGAATTTTGCCTTCCCCAATTGCTTTGTTAGAATGTCTGCTACCTGCTCCTCTATAGGTATGTACTATAGCTGAACAATTCCCCTCTGTACACAATCTCTAATGAAGTGATACCTAATATCTATATGTTTAGACCTATCATGAAACACCAGATTCTCAAACAACTTGATGCAACTCTGATTATCGCAATGTATCACAGTAGTCTCAACCTTCTGACCAAACAAGGCCACTAGCAACTTTCAAAGCCATATAGCTTCACATGTTTCCATGCTAGCTGCTATGTATTTTTCTTCTGATGAATTCAAGGCCACAAATTTTTGCTTCCTGCTGAACCAGGAAACTACTCCTGATCCCAAGCTGAAAAAACATCCTGAAGTACTCATTTTTTCCATTGTACTGCCAACCCAATCTACATCAGTATAGCCTATCAACTTGATACCTTCACCTTGAACATATTTGATCCCTACTCAACTGTACCATGAAGATAATGCAACACATGCTTAGCCGTCGTCTAATGCACTCTCTTTGGCTCCACCATGAACTGACTAAGAGAGTTTACTGCAAAGGCTATATCTAGCCTATGTTGACCAAATACATGAGCGAACCAATCAGCTTCTTGTATAAGATGGGATCAACATCCTTTTCCTTGGGTGCCTCTACCTTCCTCCAATTAGTGATCATGGGTGTAGACATGGCTTTGCAATCTTCCATCTCGAATCTCTTCAAGATTTCAATGCAATATTTCTCTTGACCAAGGAAAATCTCTCCATCAGTCTGCCACACCTCCATGCCTAGAAAGTAGTGCATAAGTCCCAAATCCTTCATCTCGAACTCTTCTACAAGGTCCCTCTTGTAATCCTCTATGAGCCCTAGCACACCTGTAAGAAAAAATTCATCCACATATAGAACAAGAATGAGAACCTCACCCCCAACCACCAAGTAGTAGAGGTTCGCATCAGCCTCACTCTTCACAAAGCCCATTTCTGACAAGTATGTATCAAGGCACTCATACCACACTCTGGGAGCCTGCTTGAGTTCATATAAGGATTTATTTAATCTGCACACATGGGTCTCTTTGATGTGTGCTACAAATCCTTCTGGTTGTTCTATGTATACCTCCTCCTTCAATTATCCATTAAGGAATGTTGTCTTGAAATCCATTTGATGGATCTGCCATCCCATCTGCACTGCAAATGAGATTACAGCTCGTATAGAAGTATACCTGGCCATAGGAGCAAATGTCTCCTCATAGTCTATTCCCTCCTTTTGAGAGAACCCCTTGGCCACAAACCTCGCCTTATATTTCTTGATGCTACCAACTACACTGTGCTTCATCTTGAAGATCCAATGCGATCCAACTACTTCTCTATTAGTTGGTCTAGGCAGTACCTCCCATACATCATTCTGCATTATTGAGTTATATTCCTCAACCATAGCATCTCTCCATACCTGATGCTTTGCAGCTTCATGATAGCTGGAAGGTTCACTATCTACCAACTGGCTGACTAATGCCACGTAGTCATTGAACTTGGTTGGTTGTCTCTTCTGTCTTGTACTCTTCCTAGGAGCTCCCACAGACTCCTTAGTATCCCTTTGTGTGTCTTGAACCTCATGGTTCCTGCTGCCAACTGTAGAGGATGAAATATCAACCTCTATATCATGTAGATGCATATCCTGCTACACCAGTTGCTCCATACTCTGTGAATCTTCACCACCTGAGTCTATTCTTGTACTAGTAACTGTACTTGAGCTTTGGTGTCCTTGACTTGGACTTGGAGCTTTCATTGGATGCTCACTCTAATCATCTGCTAGAAAATCTCTAGAACTTCTAAACGCCTTGTCCTCCATGAACTTGACATCACGTCTGAGAATAATTCTTCTATTCCCTGGAATGAACATCCTATATGCCTTTGAAGTTTCACTATACCCAACAAAGTACCCCTTCTCTACAGTCTGATCTAACTTGGTACATCTGTCTCCAGGAATAAGACAATATGCCAAACTCCCAAATATCCTAAAGTGACCAACATCTTGCCTCTTCCCTGTGAAATCCTCCTATGGTATCATTTTCCCTAGTACCTTGTGTGGAACCCTATTTTGAATGTAGACTGTTGTACTACACGCTTATGCCCATAAGTAGCGGGGCATGTCCTGCTCATGTAGCATAGCTCTTGTTGCCTCCGATATAGAATGGTTCTTCCTCTCAGCAACTCCATTCTGCTGTGGATTGTAAGGAACAATCCACTCTCTCTTGATTCCTTCTCTGGTAAAGAAATCCTGGAAGTCATTTCCTTTGAACTAGCCTCCATTGTCTGACCGAAGAACCTTTATCTTCCTTCTTGTCAAGTTCTCCACAAGAGTCTTGAACTCTTGGAAGCGACTGAAAACCTCATCCTTGGTCTTCAAGAAGTATATCCACGTCTTCTTGGAGAAATCGTCAATAAAGGTAACATAATACTCATATCCTCTAAGAGACTTTGTCAACATTGGTCCACATACATCTGAATGTACTAGATCAAGAACACCCGTAGATCTGGTGTCACTCCTTGGAAAAGATGCTTTCACAAACTTTCCCAACACACATCCCTTACATACATCATCATGCTCTGTGCTCACCTCTCAAACACCTGTCACCGTCTCACGAAGCAATCTAAGTGCCCCATGATGAATATGGCCCATCCTCCTATTCCATAGCTCTCCAAGATCTCTAGGGTTACTGCTACTCATGAGTGCCTTAGGAGTATCAAACTGCAACCTATAAAGGTGACCACTCCTAACTCCAATAGATACGGGTGATTTCCAATATTTATGCTTAATAAAAACATGCATCCCTCTAAAGAGAAAATTATACCCTTTATCCTGAAGGAAAGCTACAGAAAACAAAATTCATACCTAAGCCTGGCACATGCAGCACATCATGAAGAGGAATTATCTTTCCATTCACCCTCTGAAACTGAACAGTCCCTTTCCCAACTGAGTTGAGCTTGCACAAGTTTCCCATAGAAATTTGGATATTGGTGTTCTCCTCCTTGTAGCTGGAGAAGTATTCTCTAACTCCTATCATATGAAATGACACTCCACTGTCTATATATCAGACACTCTATGAGGTTGAGCTAATCATACAAGCTATGAGTGCAAACTCATCCTCTAATCTACTAGAGAGCTCCTCTGCACTTGCTGAAGCCACCACCTGGTTCTTTCCCTTCTTATCTTTCTTTCTTTGTGGGAAATCACTGACATAGTGGCCAAACTCGTGACAACCAAAGCACTTGACCTTAGATAGGTCCTTCTTCTTCTTTTCACTTTGTGAATTTTCTCCTTTGCTTTCCCCTTTCCCGCTAGGGCAACATTTTCTTGTTCCATCTCACTTTTCTGACTCTTTTTGTTGGCTCCATTGACAAGATTTAGTCTAAGCTCCTCTTGAGTGAAATCACTCCATAGGTGATCCTAGCTAGGTAAGGTGACTCGTCCATTAATAACTTGAACAAAGACATCCCACTGCTTAGTAAACCCATTTAGGGCTATTCTTACTAGCTCGTCTTCATCTGGCTTATCTCCAACAACTACTAACTCATCCTTGACATGTCTAAGCCTGGTGAGATAACTTGTAACATCTTCTCCCTTGTTCATCCGGGTATTCCTCAACTTTTCTTTGAGAATCAACTTCCGGTTAGTGGTAGCATTCTAGTACAAAATTAGAATGGCATCCCACATCTTCTTCGATGTATCTAACTCTGCAATATGTGGAACAATATGGTCCTTGACACCATCAAGGATTATCATCCTTGCCTTGGCATCATCCTTCTTGTATGCTGCAAGTAGTACTGGATCTGTAGGTACAGCTACAGTACTGGTAACATATTCCTTGATACCATTCTCTTCCAGCAATAAAGAAATTCTGGCTTTCCAGACACCAAAATTTGAGGCACCATCCAATCTGTCCTGATCTCTCAAACCTGTTGAGGCCATCTCAAAGAAATAAAAGAAATAATAACTCAAAAGAAGTCAAACTCAAATTTCTTTCCTTTGCTTAGGGTAAACCTTTTCTATCCTCAACACTACTCTGATACCATGTGAAAATTCCTAGTGCAGTCACTGATTATTAATCTCCTATCCCATAAAGATTATTTAACTGCTGAATATCAAAAAATAACACAACTGCAACTTCACTGAAAACTGGAAAGAAATAAGCAACACAAGGACACAATATTTTTGGACAATCGTCCCTAGAAAAACTCCTAAGGGAAAACCAGTTCTACAGATGGAAAATATATTGATCTTTAGCAATATAAGAGTTACAAAATAATTCCTTGCCTCTTACTGGCAGAACTCCGACAAACTCCTAATATCTCCCGCTAATATCCTCCACTGCTATACCAACGTTATCACTGTGCCTCTTGCTAACACTGCAAGACTATTTTCTATCACTGCAAATTCTTCTCCAAACTTTTTCCTCTCCAAATGACCCATGACCCCTTTATATACTACTCTCATTGGAAAACCAATGACCGAGATTAATTCAAACCAATGGCTGAGATTAAAACAACTCAACAATCAATTAACTAATTTTGGCTATGAGGTGTCACCTAAAAAGAGCCACTATTAAATAACAATTGTTTTTATCCTAACAATACTTGTTTGAAAAAAACAACCATTTTCTAATTCTATGTCAGGACGAATAGCTGTCCAAAACTACCCATAACTAATGTTGTTATTTCTGGGTAAGGACGAACAGTTGTCCAAGCTACCCATAATTAACACTCAATGACCACACAATGCTGGTGGTAGAAAACATCCTAGGAAAAGAAGGATTGAACACAGAGGAAAGATTCAGAGTAAATACCGACATCTTAGCTTTATTCATTTCTATTTTACTGATGATGGGAATACCAAAGTTTGAGACCTTACAACTATGCTGAGGGGTATTTGATAAAAAAATTCTAGGCAAGCTGAGTGTTGATGAAAATGTCGACGAGGAAATAATGGTGCCTTACCCAGAGGATTATTTTTATCCAAAGGGGCCAACAAATATGCAGAGGGAAGGGGGAAAAGTGGTAAAAAATCCCATTCTAACTATCAAAGACGACAAAAAAAAAAAGTGTTTGAAGAAAGGAAACCCAATAATGCAAGGAACATAGAATTTTTACAGAAATGGCTAGGGCATAAACCAGTGGCAGGGCACAAATGGTGGTAGGAATATCAAGTCCAAGAAGTCTATGAGCCATTTATGAGGGATTCATCAAAGGAGATGGCCATGGAGTTTGAAACTACATAGGGTAAGAGGAAAGGCGGAAATAAGAAGATTATCTCACGAAAACTAGATAATGCATAGAAAGGAGCGCGATGTGAAGCCTCGGTGAGAATTGAATCAGTAGGGAAACCATGGTCTTATGAACCACCACATGGGGAATGTAAATTTGTTGACAAGAGCCTGAATACTGAGATGCTTTGGGGAATGATTGCGTGTTAATTTTTAATCATCAATATTTTAGATCATACTTTATGATCTATCATCAGGATGAAAGAGGATGATGGATCATGGAGTATAATCTAAAATGTTGATGGTTAAAAATTGACACACAATCATTCCTAGAAGCATCTAGGTATTTTCATGGATTGTGGAAACTTGCTATCTTAGAAGCCTGAATACAGAGCAAGGCAAGAAAAAAACTAGCAAGAAAGTATAGGGTACTCTGAGGCTAGGAGTAGTTAGTCTTAGGGTTATGGTCCTGATAGATTATTCGTGGTATAGTGCGATGAGTTTGGGCAAAGTTCATATGGATAATTAGGGTTTTGCTTAGAATTTTGTACATTCACCATAGTACTATCTTAAGTAGATAGGTGATAGGGAAAAGATAAACACAATAGCCCTGAAGGATAATTAGAAGATTTTGTTTTGTATATCAGACTCTTTAAGGGAAGCAACAATATGTATACTATAATAGTATGCATTGTTTTGTTCTTTTGGGCAATATGATACATATGGAAGAACCAGTTCTCAGCAATAAGGGTAAGGGTGTTCTATGTATGGCACCTTGGGTCAAATGCTCATCCAAGAGATAAAGATTAAAGCCTCTGACTTTATGTATATGCAACTTAACATTAGTGATAAGTTCTAGTATCATTGGTATTAAAAAACCTAGATTACTGGTGTGTGTGATTGTGTTATCTGATCTGTATCGTTTTGCATAATTGTATGTCTAAATAGAATTAATGGTTTACGAATCTGCCATAATATAGGCTAGCCATTGTGCTTCATTTGATACTAGAATCTCGAGAGGTTAAGGAACATAGACCTTAAACATAGCTTTATTGACGACTAAGATCTCTTATCAATAAATCATGACCTAATCTCCAATGTTTTTTTATGATAAATAAAGAAGATAAAAAAACGACATATGGAATAAGAAAAGAAGACAAAAGTCTAAGATTCAACACCCACCATTATTATTAGGTGTGATAACTTTTAATTAGGTCGTATTGTCCTCTTAACAAAATTTGTATTTTACTTCCATAACCCTCCAAACCAAATTCATGTGTTATTTCCATTATCTCCTATCTATAAATTCAAATCACTGGTACAACCCACTATAAAAACACATGATTTCGACCTCAACCATTCATTCAACGCTTGTTTTAATGGCTTCCAACAAGATCAGTTCTTTGTTGTTTGCATTTGTGCTGGCCAGCATTGCAAATGGAAGTGAACAGAGCGAGACCAACATGGTTTTCTACTTGCATGGAAAGAAAGCCACAGAAGTAACAGTGGCAGGAGTGAAGGGATCTTCTTCAGCTTTAACCAAGTTTGGCACCACTGTGGTGATCGATGATTTAGTCACTGAGGATCCTCATTTTGAGTCGAAAATGGTTGGTAGAGCGAAGGGAGTCTATTTGTATGCAGATGCGAGTGAAGTTACAGCTTCTAGCCCATTTCTGATTAGCATTGTGTTTGAGAATGATAAGAACAAGAGTGGGAGTTATAACAGTCTGCAGTTGCAGGGAATTGATGAAGGAGCTTCAATAGTTGGAGGAACTGGCAAGTTTAAACTTGCTCGTGGGTATGCGATCATTTCAACACAAGCTGTTGATGGTTTACTTTCTGTGCTTAAATTTGACATCACATTTAAGTTATTTAGGTTTTGTATTTAAGATATCTATATAATTTGAATATAAGTTTAAGGTTTAGGATTTAGAGTTTGGGTTTTAGTTTGTGGGTATTGAATGGGGGAAATTTTGAGGGATACAATAAAATTGTGTGGTGTCTATTTAAAGTATTAAAAATGGGAACAAGTTTTCTTAGTATGTGTTTGATGTTTTGGTGCGTCCTAGGGGTTGTTGAAGTTGTGTGGATTCAATTTAACAATATTAATAATGGGAACCAATTTTCTTAGTATGTGTTTGATGTCTTGGTGAGTCCACAAGAGTATGTAAGCGAACTAGAATGTTCACAAGTCAAATGCATGTTGATGGAAGTAGTTGAAGTAGTATAAAGTGGTAACAATATATTATATCATGTTTATTGTATTTTCGTTTTGTTTCTTAATTTTAATTCTATTACTTTTAGTAATGATGATGAAAAAATTATATTATTGTCTTTTCCGAATCAATTTTAACAATATGATTTTATAGAATTTGGAAAAAAAAAAGAATTTGTAGGTAAACTAGAACTTTCATAAGTATTAAAATGAAAATTGTAATATTAATCTAGTTTCTTTAATACTAAAGTTTTTTTTTTTAGTTTAAGAAGGTGAAATGCTATGTAGACACAAAATATTCATGTTTTTATTACTAAAATATAACATAGAATCTCATGTTTGTTCCTACTTTTTGTGTTGCCTTAAAAATTTTCAAAATTATTTAAGTATCATTTAAATG
>MU226352.1:198323-239926 GCA_018584345.1 Thuja plicata
GCCTTATTACATATTAGGATCCCTAGGAAATCCCCATGACCCCTTTTGACATATTTCAACACTCAAGCGTGTCCTGAGGGGTTGTATGACCCCTTAAGACACACTTGAGAGTTCTAATGTGTCAAAAGGGGTCATGGGGACTTCCTAGGGGTCCTAGTACACATTATCACCCATTATGACCCTTAGGAAGTCCCCATGACCCCTTTTTACACATTTCAACACTCAATTGTGTCCCAAGGGGTTGTATGATCCCTTAGGACACACTTGAGTGTTCTCATGTGTCAAAAGGGGTCATGGAGACTTCCTAGGGGTTCTAATGCATGATAAGGTGTACTAGGACCCCTTAGGACCCTCTTTGATCCCTGGGGATACATTGGAACACTCAAGTATGTCCCAAGGGGTCCTACAACCTCTTAAGACACTTGAGTTTTCCACTATTTCAAAAGGGGTCATGGGGTCTTCCTAGGGGTCCTAATGCATAAGAAGGTGTACTAGGACCCCTTAGGACCCTTTTTGACCCCCAAGGACACATTGGAACACTCAAGTGTATCCCAAGAGGTTCTACGACCTCTTGGGACACACTTGAGTGTTCCAATGTATCGAAAGGGGTCATGGGGACTTCGTAGGGGTCGTACGACCATGATAAGGTGTACTAGGACCCCTTTGGTCCCTCTTTGACTCCTAAGAACATATTCAAACACTCAGGTGTGTCTCAGGAGTTTTTAAGATCCCTTGGGACACAATTGAGTGTTCTCATGTGTTCCCGAGGGTCAAGGAGGGACGTAAGGGGTCCTAGTACACGCTCTCACACGTTAGGACCCCTAGGAAGACCCAATGACCCCTTTCGACATATTGGAACACTCAAGTGTATCCAAAGTGGTTGTAGGACCACTTTGGACACACTTGAGTCTTCCAATGTGTCCCCAGGGGTCAAAGAGGGTCCTAAGGGGTCTTATTACACCTTCTCATGCATTAGGACCCCTAAGAAGACTCCATGACCCCTTTCAACACATTGAAACACTCAATTGTGTCCCAAGATTTCCTAAGACCTCTTGGGACACACTTGAGTGGTCCAATGTCTTGAAAGGGGTCATGGGGAATTCCTAGGGGTCCTAACATGTGATAAGGTGTACTAGGACCCCTTAAGACCCTCTTTGAACCCTACAAACACATTGGAACACTCAAGTGTATCCCAAGGGGTCCTACGACCTCTTAAGACACACTTGAGTGTTTTAATATTTCAAAATGGGTCATGGGTTCTTCCTAAGGATCCTAACATGTGAGAAGGTGTACTAGGACCCCTTAGGACCCCCTTTGACCCCCGGTGACACATTCGAAGACTCAAGTGTGTCCCAAGGGGTCCTATAACCTCTTGGGACACACTTGAGTCTTCCAATGTGTTGAAAGGGGTCATGGGGACTTCGTATGGGTCCTACGACTGTGATAAGGTGTACTAGAACCCCTTAGGTTTCTCTTTGAATCCTAAGAGCACATTGTAACACTGAATTGTGTCCCAAGGGGTCCTACGACCTCTTGGGACACATTTGAGTTTTCTAATGTTTCAAAAGGGGTAGTCGAAAGTCCCCATGACCCCTTTTGATACATTGGAACACTCAAGTGTGTCCCAAGAGGTTGTAGGACCCCTTGGGATGCAATTGAGTGTTCTAATGTGTCCTCGAGGGTCAAAGAGGAACCTAAGAGGTCCTAGTACATGTTCTCACATGTTAGGACCCCTAGGAAGATCCCATGACCCCTTTCGATACATTAGAACACTCAAGTGTATCCCAAGAGGTCTTAAGACCCTTTGGGAGACACTTGAGTGTGCCAATGTGTCTCTAAGGGTCAAAGAGGGTCCTAAGGGGTCTTATTATACCTTCTCACATGTTATGACCCTTAAGAAGACTCCATGACCCCTTTCGACACATTGAAACACTCAATTGTGTCCCAACAAGTCCTATGACTTCTTGGGACACACTTGAGTGGTCCATTGTCTTGAAACGGGTCATGGGGACTTCCTAGGGGTCCTAACACATGATAAGGTGTACTAGGACCCCTTAGGACCCTCTTTTAACCCCGGGGACACATTGGAACACTCAAGTGTGTCCCAAGGGGTCCTATGACCTCTTGGGATACACTTGAATGTTCCAATGTTTCAAAAGGGTTCATGGGGTCTTTCTAGGGGTCCTAACATGTGAGAAGGTGTACTAGGACCCTGGGGACACATTGGAACACTCAAGTGTGTCCCAAGGGGTCCTATGAAAGTTCATTTGAAAAAAAAAAAATTATTATTATTAAAAAATCAGGTACCCAAAAATATTAGGTACCCAAAAAAATCGGGTACCCAATTAGGCTTGTGCTTTGGTGTCAGGTTTGCCAAAGTGTACTGACACCCAGGCCTACTAAAAAGTCAAAAAACATTTTATGCACTTTTGGATGAGTGAAAAGTGGATTTTTTTCACATCGCCACTTTTTGGCCCCCCATGATCTTTCACATACCCCTCTACTCCCATCACCTCACTTCCAAAGCATATTTCCCTACCTAACCATCCTCTAATCATACTTAAAGAGTGATTCCTAACCTTTTTAAGGCTAATGGAATTCTCACCCACATGTGAGAATTCTCTCCAAAATGGGCACCCATTCCTCTTTAAGGCTATTTACTCCTTTGTCCCCCACTTGGAATTCTTGAGCCACTCAAATATTTATTTCTATATTTGATTCAAAATTAGCCATCCTTTTAAGCCTTTATGTCCCTTATGTAGCTCTTATGTGGATGCCACATAGATGCCACCTCATCCAAGCTCTCCTCTTCTCTCCCAAAAATCTATAAATAGAGGCCTTCTCTTCTTCATTTTTCATCTATCATTTTGCATTGTTATTATGCTAACATAGCTCTATATTTTCATAGTTGTTTTCATGCTCATATGTTCTTCATGCTTAAATCACTTAGAAATCACATGCTAGGCTAATGGATAATGAATCTTAGTTCCTTCTTAAATTTGTATTCCATAGTTAGTTTAGATCATCATTTGAAGAATTTGAGACTAGTTCCTCATACTAGCTTTTGAATTGCTTCACCATTTCTAATCTTGCATTGCATTGGGGATTTATCTCATTTGTGTTTGAGAGAGCACATGCACAATCCATCAAAAGGAGCAAATCAAATAAGTAGAATAGGGTGCAATTTACTTGTTTTTAGCTCAATCTAATGTTATGTTGAGGTCTTGTTTGGTTTCTTGCTTATTTCATGAATTCTATGTGTTGACCCACTAACTTCTCATGTTTGAGCTTGCTCCCAACAGATTGAAGATTTCCTCATACACATAACCTATGTGAGGTTCTAGCACAACATTTTTTGGAGAATTATAAACTAATCAGGAAGGACAAATCTAAAACCTTTCAATTTGGTTCACTCTTAATGCATATGTATATCCACATTGAGGACAAGTTTCTAGGCATGTACCCAAGTGGATGGAGAAAAGGGATACCTACTGGTATTTAGATTTATGAGAGATACCAAAGAAAAAACAACACATGGGTTGATGGAGAACTATTTGGGATGATCATGATTCTTCAAAGGCAAATGAAGGAAAGAGTCAGAATTCATGAAGAATTGGTTGAAAAATATAAGGACACTATTTGTTTTATGATTGAGACAGACTCTGTATGTTTTGAGGCAGTTATACCTAGGGTAAAATGGTGTTACCCTAAGGGCTATGAAGTTAGTTTTGAGGTCCTAACTATGCAAATTGAACATGTGTTGGCATCTGAAATAGATACATCAGAGGAGAGATGGGGCACCTATGAGGAAAATTTAACTAAAGCCAGAGAAGAGAAGACCAGAGGCATGAGGAAAAGAAAAGAACAAAACATTTTTGATGACTGTGGAACTAAGGCAGGTTTGACTAAAGAAGAGTTGTGAGAAGTGAAGAAGAAGATAGCATAGTGATCTTCTAGATTAGAAAGTACTGCTACTACATCCCTTCCAACACCAGAGATTGAGCAGGTAACAAGTCCACCTTCTACAATTATTGATGTTACCACCCCTTCACCACCACTGAAGACATCACAAGAAGATACAGTAAATATTGTACCTCGGAGAAGCCCTATATCCACTAAACTGCTCCTAAGGAACAAAGGACTGAAGGAGAAGAGAAGAAAGCAAAAAAAGAGACCACTAGTGGAAGACGAACTTGAAGCTGATTGAAAAGAGAGCTATTGAGAAAGGGAAGCTTGTTTCTATGAACAAGTACTATGACAGGTATGAGGAATTAGATAAACTTAAGATTGAAGATATTATGGTAAATTACTTACTTGTTTTTAAGAAGAATCTACTAGAGTTAGAGGGAAGTATACCTAAGGAGCTTTATGGTAGACTGGAAGTAAGAAACAACTTGCACACATTTAAGATGATGTTTTAAGGAATCAAGCTATTAATGACATGCTACCAGTAGTTTCTATACAAGAAATATAAAGAATACTTAATGCACTGAAACCATTATTGAGGACTAAGGATAGATTGGTGAAAATTATGGGAAGAAAGTATGAAGAAGTCTTAGAGGAGACTCAAAAGGCACTAGATCAGATACTAATGAGAAATATTCCTGATAAGACTCCACTTCCTAAAACTACTACTCCTACACCTATACGAATTGGTGAAAGTTCTAAGACAGCTGAGGTGAATGTTGAGATGAGCAAAGATATCATGCAACCAGATTTCTATGTTTCTGGTGTGCTTGTGACCCTTGACACATCGCTTGATGAGAAGGACCCATTTGTAGGGAATATTGACAACACAATTATAGAGGAGAAGGAAGAAGAGAAAGAGGAAGAATAGGAAAAGGAAGAACAAAAGGAGGAAGAGCAGAATATTGAGTCTGAATATAGAATTGAGTCTGAGAAAATAAAAGAGACAAGAGACAAGAGTTGAGGTAAAATATGAACCTAATACATCTACTAATCTATTGTTGGGAAGTATGGACAGAAATTTGAGTACTAATGTTGACAGTATGGATGATGATGAGCTAATGAGACTATCATTCATCGCATTCTCTAAAGCTAAGGAAAGATATGAGAAGAAAGGAGATAAAAGATCTAAAGTGATTACTAGGGCAATCAATACAGTGAAAAAACTCCTCCCTAAACCTATTGTATTTGAAGGAAAGGATGAAATAGAGAATATGAGGTTGACACTATATGATTTTGACAGTCACTATGAATCTTTAGTGAAGATTGCTGAAGAGAAGGACGAGAAGAGTTATCTAGAGAAGAAGTTGAAGGAAGTTTTCTAGTCTATCTCATGTGACTTGGGAATTGTGAGAGTAGCTAAAACTAAGGTGAGAAACTGTGTCACACATGGAAGGATACTATACAACCATTGTATAAATCCTATTAGACATATTTATAACATTGAAAACATTTTGGCAAAGGAAAGGGCTACACTGAAAAGAATGATGGACAGTTGAGAGACATCCTCACAATCTATACTAGAGATGGATAGGGCTATAAAAAAAAATTATGACAAGATGAATGTATTGGATATTCAGAAAGGGAGATTCATGAAAATATTTGGTCTATTGAAGAGTTTAATCACTCCTAAACTATCAATTCTTGAAGTTCATTTATCTGATAGGGAAAAGACATCAGAGTCATTGACAAATTCTATGCCTAAAGAATTAAAAGCCGCAGAGACATCATATTATGCACTAAATGGTTAGTCATTTTTTGATTGATTCATGGAGCACTGAAGTGAAGATCATGGAAGACACCTTCCAGGATGTACTCAAACTGGTGAGCAAACACTGAAATCCTACAATTTTGTAAATTTTGGATGCACCTTTGTCATTGTTGTCAAAGGGGGAGAAGAAAAGAAAAATGAGTTAGTATATATATATATATATATATATATATATATATATATATATATATATATATAAGAAAAAAAAGAGGACAGTGAGTTGGGACACTTAGTCATTTTTTGCTAATTGTTTCCATCAATGCCAAAGGGAGAGATTGTTGGAATGTGGTGATATTTGTATGATATAAGACATTTATGGGTTTTCATTTATGGAAACATATATAGTATATTGATCACTTGGAATGAAGTTCATTTTAGGAGATATAGTCTTCAAAATGACTAAGTACATAAGCAGGAATACAGAGTATGACAATATTGTTTTGGGTATCGAAGACCAAGTATGAAAAGTTATGACTTGAAAGGTTAGTGGAATATACTGTGGGGTATGTATGACCTCCACCTAAGATCAATTTGGTTTTGGTGTTGATTACAATGAGTTAGGGAGATTTTAAGACAAGCGAAGACAACAGAACATCGTAACAGAGCAGTTGAATAGTAGCGATGATTTAAGGAGTATACTGTGGACTCCTCAAAAGATAAGTTGGATTATAATTTTGGATAACCTATATTTTGGTTATGTAAGAGTGTCAAATTTGTATTTTCTCTTTACATTATTTATTTGTGTATTGAGAGATGACTATGTGATGATGTTAAGAGAGCCGACTTGATGTTGAGAAATATATATATATATATATATGAGCGAATGTATATGTGTATGTGTGTATGCGAATGGCAGAGTAGAGGATGATAGAGATCATTGGAGAACTATGTTTGGAACTATCTAAGCATTGAAGATGCTTGTTTTTTCATTACTAAGAACACTTTGTAACATAAGTTTTTTTGTAAGAGATGTAAGCTCAGTTGGCCCCTAACGGGGTGATGTATACCTTTAATAGGGTTGTTATTCTTTTAACAAGGAAATATACTATGTAATATTCAGCTCCTAACATGGACATTATACTTTAGTGCATGCTTATGGCTACAATCCCCACCAGGGTTTTCCCTTGGCCAGGGTTTTGTCGACAACAAATAATGGTGTTATGAGTTATGTGTTATTTGTTTATGTTATTTTCATTTCAGCAAGCTTATGTTCTATTTGAAAATGGTTTAAGTTTAATTTAAAGTATTGTAATATTGATTCACCCCCATCTCAGTATTACTTAATACTAACATAAAGAAGCCTCTAGGATGCCCTCCATACATATTTCTTCTTGGTCTAATCCCTAGACCCATAAATCTATCACCTACCCTCATGAAAGTAGAATAATAAAATGGGAAAGGAATAGTAAGGTCCTCATCTACGTTGATAGTCATATCATGGAGGAATAAGAAGTAATTTTCCTTGAAAATTCTAATACATATCTCTTCTTCCCTTTCTTTTGTCTCTCCTGCCACCAAAATGCAAGCTAGGAAGCTATAACAGATGTCTAAGTTTACTCTAAGGCAGTGGTTTGCATTGATGAAGTTGAATCCAATAATTTTTATAATAGAATAAATGATTAAGCAATGTTTATATTGATACACTTCCTTAATCTTTTGGTTTTAGATGGGAGTGTCAAAGGTTGCTTGGCGATTCAGGGAGTTTAACTTAATAGGAGTTTTCATTGCTCTTATCTCTTTCTCCTTACTCACTTCTTAACCTACAAAAAAATAAATTAGATAGTATTCTTTATGAAATGTTAGTTTTCAAACCATAATTTTCCTTCTTTCATATGCTACCAGCGATTTGATGTATTTGTGGGATTTGAAAACTGAAATAGTAAGCTGGTGAACACAAACAATACTTGCATCCTTTTCCTTGATTTTTCTAGAAACTTTATTTTCCATCTCCATCATATCAAATTAATGACCTAGATGATAATTCCTACATTTTATTAATTCTCTATCTGATCTTTTCACTTAGGCCCTATTTGGTTAGTGGAATTGGGGCGGAATCGGGTGCGGAACTTCCACTTTTTGGCCAAATCCGTCGTTTGGTTGTCTAAACTGCAATTCAAGATTCCTCAACCAAAATTCAATTTAGGCACCAAAATGGGCATCACTATCTTCCCACCCAATAGGTGGAATTTGAAATCATATTCTGGTTTAGGGTTTTTGTGAACCCCATTTTAATTGGTCATCGGGTCCATCGAGTTTTGGGTTAATATTGGGGATTGTGAATAGGGTTAACAAAAGGATTAGACTACTCACAAGTTTTCCTTGATATTTTTCTCTCTTCTTCTTCATCTTTTCACTGCCCATTTTTATCTCTATGCTTCTCGAAACCAACCTAGACAAACACATATTTCCGTAGGACATCCATCCATCCATCTTGTATATCGCCAAGATCATGTTTTTTCTCCCATGCTTGCATTTCAAGGCATTGATAGAGAACCCAACTGAACAAAACCACATCTTTTCTCTTGCACTTCTATTCGTAGAGAACCTAATTGAAGAAAACCACATTTTTTCCCCTTTGTTCATTTCCATTGCACTAACCATGGCTTCACTCTACATTTCAGCGTTCATGTGACAGGAAGAGTTGGTGGAGCGCAATACATAAAGACAACTACTGAGCCGAGTGAATATCTAAGATTTAAAAACCTGAAGGTGTTATTTGAGGTAGGGCAGGCTAAATGGTTTCATATTTTTCCTATGATTATAGATTGAATTTTCTGCGGAGCGGAAAGGCTTCGAATTTGATAGATCTGGAGGCTCCCTCAAGCTACACCTTTTCTTTCAAAACAAAAAGGTACGCTCATCCAAATTTGAACCTCATTTCAATTTATCTGTTGGTGCTTTATGCTAATTTTCTTAGATTGGATATATTTCAACTAAATATTTTTGGATTTAAAACATAAAATCTAGCTGTGTATTTAAAATGGAAAATACTTTATTTCCTTTTTCAAATGATAGTGATCTTGCATCGAGAAAAATATTCTTATCAAAATACGAATCCGAAATAGTATTAGTATTCCATGGTTTGAATATGAGAAGGAAGATAATCGGAATCACTGTATGCATATTTTTAGAATACCCAATTCAAGCCTTCTACTAACCTTAAAGTTTCCTGAGAACTTTGGTGATACATATCATACCCACTTAGTGGTACCCAAAAATATTCAAATAGATATCTCAAATCCGTGTACATTTAACCAAATCCTCATATGATCCCACAAAGCTACTTATCTCTGCAAAACCTCATAATTTATTAATGTCTACTGTAACCCTTCTCGAAGACCAGAAGTCTTCACTGACACCCATTTGTACAGATTGAAAATAGTCTACCTTCGATGTCCAACACGATAAATTACAAGAGCATGTCTTTATTGCTGCAAAACAGAGATAAATTGTGATGATGTTTAGTTTATTCTCAATATTACTTACTTCTGACCTTTCCCAAGCAAGGTAGGGTCCTTTTGTTTGTTCTTTATACTTTTCTTTTATGTTGAAGCCTATGAATGATTTTCTAAAAGTGATTCATACTTCCTGTAGTCCAGTCCAGAAAAATCTTAGAACCCTTAATAACTACAACCTTTTTCTAGACATTTTAATATTTTATGCTTTAATTTTGAATAAATACTTATATCACATACTCTATTTTAGATTGTTCAACTAGGGCCTCGTTAGGGGTTACCACTTTGAGAAAAAAATGAATAACATATGTATTATTATGATTCAAACTTCAAGCCATGTTTGATTAGAGAAAGCCCCATATAGAGGAATGCTTCTCAACCTTTCTTTATGAACCTAATGCATTACTATATACCTCTGTATGAACGTGATCTTCATTTCTCTCTTCTTGAAGAATCAATCTTGCAAAGGTAATTGTGTGAGTGGCCCCAGTAATCTATATTAGAGTATAATTGGATTTTGCATGGCATGCAAAAGGAGGTGGAACTAGATATATGGTCATTATCCCATGTATTCCTTTAAAACAATGAGTTCCCATTGTTAAATGGTATATTGATAAAAAAACATTTTGTGTTGATCCAAGATTATTTAAATAAAATTTAATTTTAGTCAGCCTAGTGGATTATCCATTAGAATTGAGTGCAAAGAAATAATACTGGAAGGAAAGGAATGATTTGTTGATCAATGATTGTATCAGAGAAAGTGTGAATGTCACAAATGGAATCAGTCACATATCACTACTTCAAAAATTTCCAAAATCGTCATGTCTGAAGAAGTAGCAAAACCCAAGACTTTAGGAAGTTGAATTGTTTATCCTTTGTCTTGTCACAAGCAATATGTTTTGGTTCCTTCTATTGACGTGTGCTCATCTTGGCATAAATACACACATTGGGGTATGTACCAAGTTTGTTGGAGGTGGAGCTCATCAAGAATCTTGAATCACAATTCAATCAAATGTTTGGAAACTTTAAAAAAGTTGCCCATTGTCATGTTTAACGAGTTAGCATGACTATGTAGCCATTTACTTTGTGCAATTTGGGAGTCTCCTTTGTTGTAGGTGTTCCTAGTGGCCCTTAGGAGGGAGTGAACTTGTACATTTAATTGAAAATGTTAATATCATGATGGGCTACTTACTTGAGGTGAGAGGATGCTTTGAGTCCCATAAGATGTTCTTGAGGGTCTTCATAAAGGGAATTCCCCTTGTATTATTTTATATTGATATTTGATTATTTTGATAGAGTTTTCTCTCTAATTAGATTTTTCTTGGGTATATTTTTGTGTTTATGTTTTTTCATGTGATGTTGCTTTCTATTAATTTGTTATATTATTTGTTTGCATGACAAGTTTGTTACATCTTCTAGCAAGTAGATAAAAAATGGTTGCATACAAGTCTAATGACAATTGTATGATTTATGCTCTTGGTTGCACTAGATAGATTTTTAGATTGGTTACTGTTAAGTATTTATGTGGAAAAATTTAGTAAGTAGGGAGGAGGATTCATGTTGACGAATCTCGCTATGGGATATCTATGTTGATTATGTTTAATCTGTTGTAGTTGCAATTTTTTTTTATAGATTGTAGTAGTTTTAGATTGAACAATTTTTAAATATGAAGAGAATTGAAACATGTTGTATTTATTCAAATGTGGTTGAAATGTCAGTTTTCTAGAGTTTGGATTATTTGATAATATATCTGTTTGGATTATTTGATAATATATCTTTATGGATTGCAGTCATAGTCATTGAGTTCTACATTGCTATCCATAATTTATTTTATTGCATTTAAAACATGAAGTATTTATAATATATTCATGAGTCATGACATCAGGGTTTATAGATTGGAAAGGCTATTTTTTATGTGATTTTAGAACATTTGTAAAGCCCTAGACAAGTCATGGACCAACTTATGAGCAACTTTATAGATGATCTTTTCTTGGAAATACACAACTTAAGTTGTCTTCACGGGTAGGTTGTGTTTCTAAATTTAACTGTATCCTTAGACAAGTCATGGACCAATTTATAAGCAAATTTATAGATGATATTTTTAGAAATATAAAACTTTAGTTGTATTCACTAGAATGTTGTGTTGCTTAATTTAATTGTATAACAATTCATTGCACTATGGGTTTTAGTAGGGACTTTTGTCTTTGCTTTTTTATTTATTCATCTAAGTTGCTGGTGCTAGTTCAGGTTAGGGATCTGGTTTTCTTGTTTGGATAAATATTTTCTCAAGTTTTTTTAATTGTAAGTACAAAAACCATGTAAAAATTATATATCATATCACTTAAGATTAGAATATTGCATAACATCATAGAAACAACAAAACCATTATAAAATTGAATGCCATTTAAATTTTAAAATATGCATCATAAATATTCTATTCGACTTAACTGCTTAGCTATTCTTCTAGCTTCTAGGTAGTAAAGATGAACGTTGTGGGATCCACTATGCATGTGAGGGTCAAAATGTGTTCATTTTAAAGTGTCATTTGATACCTATTGAAAGATGCCCCAATAATCATGAAACACAACCACCTCAAAAAGATGCACAGCTAATTCAATACATATTCCTCTAGGACCAATACATTTTCCTATAAAAATTGCTTTTCTAATACTTTTTCACAAACAAACCAATGATTGTGCATTGATTTGGGCTTGTGATAGGCTTAATGATGGGCTTGTGATTGTTACCAATTGGTAATCCTTGTTTTATTTCAGTAATTAATATATGCGCTCTAGGTGTTTGTAAACTAATTGACTTCTTAATGTAACAAGGCTAACAAATTCATGAGATACATACATATTTGGTTTCAGTAACTAATGTACGCTCTATCTTTGTGCTTGATAGTGGATATCTCCTCATTGAAATTGTTGTGTTTGTCCACATTTCAGGCCATTGATGGATCCTATTGAAAATATTGGCATTCTAGGATGCATAGCTATGGAGACCACATACACTCATCTTCTCACAACTTTTCTTACTTTGCTTGTCATAGCCAAAGTAGTGTTCGTATGAGAAGGTAGTGCACAAATGGGTAAACGAATATGAAAAGGAGACTATTTTTATTGAATGGTTATTTATTCCAATGATGTGGATTGTCATGATCAGATTCTCATGAGAAGGGGAGCCTTCTTTCATCTATCTTGTTAGAAATAGGAAATACTAAGAGGGGGGTGAATCAGTATTTCACAAACTTTTGCCCAAATATGGATATAATTAATTAACTTCAAACTTGCATATGAAACAAAACTGAATATACTGTACAATAAGAAAAACCATAACACAAATGAACTCATAAAATAAAATTGTTATTGAGGAAACCTTGGCCAAGGGAAAACCCTGATGGGGATGGTACCCACAAGATGATCCACTAATAAAGTATCTCGCAAAAGATATTGACCCTGTTAGGGGTTTATTACAATTGTAGTGATCTTGATGTCCTTTTTAGAGAACTAGGCCTTGTTTGAAGCCCCAACTCTATTAGGAGTTGGTATTAAAAAATATATTGTATGCAAGGTGAGCCCACTACCCAAACACGCAATATACAATGATAGTTCTTAATACAAAAGATGTCTTACAAAAATTTCACTGCTTTCTGAATATATTCAATATTCTGATCTGTCTGTTAAGATCTTCACAAAAATTGCACTACTCTGATCTAAAACTAGACTTTACATATCACATCAATACTGCTCATAGTATCATTAATTATCATTCAAGTCTTGTTACAAAATGAACTTCACATTTACTTTCCTTTATACAAAATACAATTCTTAAGTTAGCTTACGCATTTCAAAACATAATATTATTCCTTAAAGACTAAGGGTTAACATATAGGATTGTTTCCCTAACTAGTTAAGTCATTATTTTGAAAAAAAATAATCCCTTAACCCAAATTTACCAAATACTTGTCGTTGCTCTATTTTTTTAGCTTGCAATGTCTCTAGTAAATCAATCATAACTTTGTATGTACTGTCCATAAAATTAAGCACTCTTATTTGTAGCTTCAATATAATTCATATATGTTGTACTCAATCTTGCATGCTTTGGATTTACTTCTGTGAACCTCGCTAACCAAAATAGTCTCTATTCAGACTGTCATACTTAGACAATTTTACAAAACTAACATACAAAACTGTATCTCCAAGTAATGTTCTCTCCATACTGAGTATATGTTTCCATAATGACAACATCATGATATCCTACTTAACCAAATTGCCAAAAATCTCCCCCTTTTTCATTGATGGAAACATATGAAAATTGGCTACGTCCCAAAAACTTTCAAAACTCCAAAACTTCAAAAACTATCACATTCTCAACTATTACTCCCCCTTTGACTATACTTATCCTTATAATAATTATAATTTTCACAACTACTAGTCCCCCTTTGACAACAATGAAAAAGGTGTTAAAATATCTATATACAAGTCAAAATTGATATACCTCTTGTCTTTTAATTTTGTAAGGCTAGAAGGAATGAAATACAATCTTTAAAGCTGGCCTTCAAGTTAGATATCTCCTTGTCCCATTTATTCTTCATTGAATCTGCCATGTTGAGTAGTGCACATAGGCCATAAGATGCAATATCTACTGGACTCAAGTCAAGATAGGAAAAAATTGCATAAGATGTCTTCGAAGTAAGACATTCATCCAATTGGGTCTGTACATTGCTGATCTTTATTACCAAATTCTATTGGATAAGGGAAAATCTCTTCAACTTTCTTTCCTTTTCATTCTCCAATAATCTTATGTCATCATGAATTATGCTAATATTTTGTTCAATGTCTGTTATCTTCATGTTGGGATTCTTCAACTTATTCAAAGTAGTTTGTAATTTTGTTTCTTTGTTCCTCAACTTCTCTTCTATGTCTGAGATGTGATTATGTGAAAGGGCACACTCATTGTATAGTATTCTTCCTTTCTCCAAACATTTCCTCAAATCCTTAATACAAATATCAATATTCTCCAAGTCATTCTTAATATTCTAATAAATTGTTTGAAATATCTATGCATCATGTGCTGACTGTGCCTTAACTATTATAATATCTATTAATTTGGTGAACTCACTGTTAAATGCCTTCATGACTTCCTTTTCTCTAGCTTGTGGATCAAATTCCCTAACTTGTGTAGATATAACATGTTATAATTTGTTTGTTATCTCAATTAGTGATCCCTCTAAAATTTTCACTTTCTTTTTCTTTCCATTGATCTTATTCAAAGATGAGATCAACTCTATTTGATCATCATCATTAAACCTCTATTTCTAAGTTCACCAAAACTGATTCAATGGGTGATTTGGATGAACTTGTTGATATTTCCTTCTATGGTGTGTCCAACTGCATATTCTAGGGTACTATCACTTCCTTTTATTTTATTTGTACTTCTTCTTATCCTTTATCAATAGATGCTTGTAATGGTGTTTCTTTTTCTGTCTCAACATACTTCAACCTAGGCAAGGTTAAAGTGATCTCTTGTTCAATCTTCTTCCACTTTTTTTTAACTCAACATCAATACTTTCAACTGTCTTTTCTTTTGATTTTGATTTTTTTTCTTTTCTTCTTCCTGATTATCTGAACTAGAATAATTATCCATTCCTTCCAAATTGCCAACTTCTCCTCCTTCAATATATTTTCCTTCATTTTTCTTAAATGAGTCTTCTTCTTTGTCAAATCTGATTCTCATGCCTTCTACTTCTATAGTTTCATCATTTATTGATATTGCTAGTGGTGTAACTATTGTCTACAATGTTTCCTTTTCAGGCGAAGGTTCCTTTGTCTGCATAGTTGGTACTATGACTGGGTGTCTTGTTCTGACTCACTCTGTGTTTCTATTGGTATAGATGTCATAACTTTCACAACTACTTCCTTTTTTTGTCTGTTTCCTTCCTCATAATGTTCTCCCATAATTAAGATAGTTCTTCTCTTTGTTTTCAAGTGTATACTAATACTCTTCATGATTTCTTAAAGTGTTCCTCATTCTTAACTTCACATAATTTCCTCACAAATCTTTCTCTTATGCTCTTATCTTCTTCAATTTATCTCTTGTTCATGTTAATTAGTCTTCCATACAACTCGTTAGGTATCTTATCTTTTATGCTCTCAAATTTCTTGCCTGCAAGTATCATGTGTCTAACAACTGCATTTTCAAAATTCAACTTCTCAAAATTTTTATACAACTGGTAGTAATTTTTCAACTTGGTAAAGTCTCCATCATTAATGATTAAAGGGTTATAAATTTTTCAATCTTAGGCTTCCATTGTTTCTTTTTGTTGCTTCCTACCTCTTCTTCTATTTCATTTCTAGTCTGACTTTACACTTATCCTCTCATTCTTTTTACAGGTGAAGTTTCTTCCTTTTGTGTTCTCTTCTTTTCCATTGGTGTGAGAATAGTTTTCTTCCTCTTTCCTGGTCCACTTGCCATTTCTTTTACTCTATTAGATTTTTGTGGTGGTGCAGGTGAAGTGGTGAATCTGGTTGATTTCCTTGTAGCTATTGCTGCTAGTTTTTCAATTGATATACTCAACTTATTTTCCTTTGTAATGTCCTCATCAATATTCTGTACAACTAGTGCAGATGTTTCCTTTCCTGATAAAGGTGGTACTTCTAATATTTATTTTTGTCCAATGTTCCTCATTGTTAATGTTTTCTTCTTTGCTAAATTATAATCATCTTTGGCCATCCCCATTTCCTTTATATTTTTCTTTATTACTGTATCCACTCTCTTCTTTTCTATCCTCTATAACTTAGTTTGGTGTGAATTGTTTGCAATCTCTTCATATGTTCCATATCTAGGGATTTTAGTATCCAATCTTGCTTTCACTAATCTATTTGCATATCCTTCTATAGCTTTTTTAGTTATCTCATAATCAAGTGGGTCTATGAATTCAACTCTGGGTTCCACTGCTTCAATATAGGTAAATTCTGTGTCAACCAAGAAACATAAATCATCCTTATATTTCTCAATAAATGTAAAATAATTTGCATGTACCATTCGTGCTGCCATATCATCCTCTCTAGAACTAGCACATAACTTAGCGGATATTATTTTGCAAACATATCTCACATCATCTTGTTCTATCTTACTTATCACAATCCCTCTACCATTATATGTAGATTTAGTGTTCTCAATGACTGTTTTCTTTACATTTTTCTCAATCAATGGTAATGCTCCTTTGTTTGAAAATTTGGTCACATCATGTATAAGGTTTGTTGTAATCTTAATTACTCTATCATCTAGGTAAAAAATTTCATCATGTACTCTTCTCAATATAATCTTAGTCCATTCTTCATCGTCAAATTCATAATGAAACGTATACATTACTATATCCATTTGACCTAAATGGGTATAACCTTCCTTACAAGACATGTCCTAATTCAGAATTTTATCATACTCTTTTGTTATACTGTTATCTCCTAAGGTCTCAAACTTGCACATTAAATAACTCTTAATATATTCTAAATGCAAAACTTCATCTAGTGTAAATGATAATGCTAAACTAGGGTCATCTTTAGTGGGATTTACTAGCTCCCTCCTAGTCTTAGGTCTAGGTGTAGCTTTAACAATGTGAAAAAGGTTTGCATACATATTTGCACTTAAGATGATAGCTTCAAAGATAAAATTCAATGAAAATACTTTAATATCACAATTTAGGGCTTTGTGCATAGATCTAATGAAATCTTCCTTGAAATGCTTTAAAACTCTTCTAATCTCCTTTAGTTTTCTCTCAAGGTCTTTTTATGGCTCAAAAATTATCAAATAGTGTCCATCAATTCACTCTTAGTAAATCCTTCAAAATTTGTCGTTGCATTAATTGCAAAAATGTATTCATGCTAAAAATTTGTTCTTGTCTGTCCGTGATCTTCTTTCACTTCGATATCTCACATACATGCATACAAAGGTATGCAATCTTAACCATAGCTTCTTTACATCATATAGTAACACATATTAACTTTGCAAATCTAAATTCAAACTCTGCAAAATCCTAAGCTATTCTAATGCTCATTCTGTCCTTTAATATGATGAGATGTAATGATTAATATGATTGAGATAGGTTGGCAACAATAATTGACTCCAATTTTTTATTAGGTGCTTCACTTTTCTGACTTTCCAAACTGATGGCTAAACTTGTTAGATCTTTAGCTTTGATAAATACAATTTCTTCTATTTTACTCCTATTTCCTCTTTGACTGTCATTGCTATCCACATTCCTTCTGGTGTAATTAATATTTCTTCTAGGGTTAGGATTCCTCATATTATTCATTTTGCAATATCTTGTTGTATGTCCCATGTTGTTACAAATATGAAAATCCATCCATAACATAGTTTCCATATCTCACTCCCAACTGATTAAACTGTGATCTACAATCTCTATCTTTATGTCCAAAGTTGTTGCACTTTAAGCTTACAACTCCATTCCTTATATTGTTTTTTCCTCCAATAGGTCTCTTATCTGCAGGGTTAGTACCTCTAAACAATCTACTATTTTGATTACTATTATTATATTTAGGTTTCTTATAATCAATAGCTCTATGACCAAAACCATGACAATTATAACAATAACCAGTAATAGATTTGAATTGCTTACTTGTACAATCTCTTTCATATGTCCAAATGTATTGCATGCATAACATCTACCTTTGAATTCAATTTGCACTTCTTTATGTGATTCAGTTTTCTTAGGTAAAACTTTAGATTGGTTAGACTCAACTTTGTTCATTTCTTCTTTTTCTTTGTTCTTAGGTTGTTGAATTGTATACTCTTGTTCTTTGCATTCTTCAACTTTCTTTGAAATTTTTTCTTCAAGATATTCAAGTCCAATTTTATCATAAGTAGGTTTCTGAATAGAAATATGTTCATCAATCAATTCACTGCTAGAATACAATTTCTCAAGGTGTTGTTTAGACTGGTTTAGTTCTCCTTTCACAATAGTATTATATTTCTCAAGTTCAACATACTACAACTTTGAAGTTTCAAGCTCAGATGTCACTTTGGTAATGTTAGATCTTAAATCTGCATTTTCTATTTTCAAATCCGATTCAATTATGTTCTAGTCATCTTTCAAACTTATCTTTAGTTCCACAATCTTCAGTTCATGCTTTAGAATTTCATTTCCTTTCTTTCATCTACACACTTCTTCACTTTCTTCGGGTTCTTTCTTTGATTTAAGGTTTTCTATTCTTTCTTTCAGTTTCTCAATGTAGTTCTTTGCACTTTCATACTTGTTTTTTAAAGCATCTCATTCTTCAATAATAATGTCAATCTACTCAAGGGCTTCTTCTAGGTTTTTCTGCAACTAATCCATATCCATGGAAATCTTACTCAAGTTGTTAAACCTTCTATGAATAACTATGCTCTGATACCAATTGTTAGAAATAGGAAACACTGAGAGGGGGGTGAATCAATATTTCACAAACTTTTACCCAAATATGGATATAATTAATTAACTTCAAGCTTGCATATGAAACCAAATTGAATATACTGAACAATAAGCAAAACCATAACACAAATGAACTCGTAATACCATAAGTGTTATCAAGGAAACCCTTGCAAGGGAAAACCAAGGTGGGAATGGGACCCACAAGATGATCCACTAATAAAGTATCTAACAAAAGATATTGATCATGTTAGGATGATGACATGTAACTAATTGAATGTTTGAAGATGTTAAGTTGATCACTGAAATGCAGAAAGATAATGCAAGACATTACATTAGTTATTATATTGTCATTGATGTCAACTTGACATAATCTAATCGGTTATAATCAAAGTGTCAAAGACTTTAGAGAATCAAAGAGAAAAAGATGATGCTTTCAGTAATGCATAAAAGACAAGAATTCACTGAGTGACTACAAATACCGATGGCTAGTGGAACCTGATGAATAGAGATCATCAAAAGTTAAGACACAGTGATGCCCAAGCAAAGAAACCAATGAGCATTACCGAAGAGCAAAATCACAAGCATTACCAATGGCCATAATTACAGTGTTAACTGACGAGAAAATTTTTTTAGTGAAGCTCAAAGGAAAAACAACCTCAATGGATAGACAAACCCAATGGAGAATCCGAAGGAGAAGTGGAGTGTTGACCAAAGATATCAAAGAGTTAAAACACCAAAGTTAACTAGAGTTTAGAAACGACAAAAAATCTAGCTAGTAGAGCTAAATATAGACTCAACTGGTAGTTATCATTGTTTTCATCGATAAGCTAAAGCCATAGATAAGTAAAGGATTTAAAGCTATTTTGTCCAGTTGGCAAGAAGATTGCTATGAGATAAATAAGAGCTATGGTTTAAATTAGGATTGGCTAAGATTGAGGATCACACCAAGATCAAGAAAATCAAGAACCTATAAATGGTGATATCATGTCTATAAAGAGACAACTTAATTCATTAAAAATTAAGGGGAGTGAATGAAAAAGAGGATGCTGAAGAGAAACTAATAGAGAAAAACTTCATACAGTCCAGATCAATCAAGCTGAGACAAGAGCTAAAGATTTCTGTGGACACCAACCAACAGTGCATAGCATCATCGAGTAGAAACAAAAGTGGAGCAAAGGTATTGAAAAGATATACTGATCATAATGATCTAATGATCTTACAATAGATCTGAAAATCTACAAGTATAAGTTGTATATGTGAACAAATCATATTGTTTCAGTTTAACCATTGATTCATAAAGTCTCTTAACTGAGTAGGATTTAAAGATCCTTTCTATATTGAGATACATCCCAAGGAGTATCAAAAAGTTTGATCGTGAAGATAGCATGAGATGTCAGATACCATTTGACAAACCAGAAGAGTTTGGACAAGGAAGGTAGCATAGAGATGCCCGATATCAAGTGACAAACTAATCTTTTAAATCCTCTAACAAGGTCGCACCTAAAAGTGTGTTTGTAACCTTTAACAGGGTTGGCTCTTCAACGAGCTCACTTCAGAAGAGTGAAAATTTTGGGTTACTGGTCCCAAGTGGTTTTTCCCTTAACAGGGTTTCCACATTAAAAATGCATGTGTTAATGTGTTTATGAGTCATTACTTTAGCGTTTTGCATTACACATAACTAATCTTGATTGATCGATATACACTAAGCTATTTACTATCATTCAGTAAATTGAAAGTCTGATATTCGATAAACATTAAGAATAAGGTTTAATAGAGCACTTCGAGCAGTAGTTATTTAATAAGTAATTTTGAAGGCATTCATCTTATAGGACTGAAGATAACTAGAGGCATAATATTGTGGTACTAAGTTTTTGGGTTGATTAATTGAAATATTTTTTAGGTCACTGATTAACCCCCCTTCTCAGTTATTACTAACAATTGGTATCAGAGCTTGTGTTCTTAGAAAGGGAGTTTAACATCTCAAGGAAAAGATCACAAGATGAACAAATGAGATGTGGCCAAGTTGAATAAAGACAACTTTGGAGCACGGAAAAGCAGAATAAGACTCCACCTATCATGTATTGGTAATGATATTACTCAACACCTTGATACCGAATATGTGTTGCCTACACGACCTCACACTCTTGAGAAATTAAGAGGAAATCATGAACATAATTGTACGATGATAGAACTTGCCTCATCACTCTCCAATGCTGAGTTTGAAGATGTCAAAACCTACACCTCTACAAAGAAAATGTGGGATAAGTTGAAGCTGGTACATGGAGGAGATGCTAATGTACTAAGAGCCAAGGCAGAAAGCCTAAGAGGGAGGTTTGATGACCTACGGATGAAAGGAGAAAATATCACTCAGTATAGCTGCAAAATCAAAGAGGTAGTCAATGTTATCTGAGGAGTTGGAGGTGTACTTGAAGAGGAGACATTGGTAAGTAAAATCTTAAGAATATTACTACCTGTATATGCTATTAGAGTTTTTGCTATTCAAGAAATGAGAGCAGTTGCAAAAAATATAGTTACTCTAGATAGTCTGATTGGTAGAATGATTTTATTTGAGATGAATAACTTTGATAATAGTGTTTTACCATCTATAGAATATGCATTCAATTCTTCTTTGAAAATGAGTAATTCAATTCATAGACGTAGTATTAGGAATGATAGTGACAGTGATAATGAGGATCAAGGACTTGATGAGATTGAAGCACTAATGGAAAGAAGACTACAAAGAGACAAAGGTAGATACAAAGGTAAATTACCACTTGTATATTTTAATTGTAAAGAGGTTGGACACTTTGTTGTAAGATGTCCAAATAGGAGAAAAGATGACATAAGTAATGACAGGTCATATGAGAAGAAGTTTGATATAAGTGATAACAGAGATTACCGAAGAAACTGACAATCTGAAAAAAGAGATACCTGAGACTATAAGGACAAAGGAAAGAAAGATTGTTACCTTGCTTAGAATAGAGTTGATGATACTAACACTGAATCTAAAGAAGACATTGAGATGGTATTTGTAGCCATGAAGGATGACTCAGATAAAGAAGAAGAAAGGTATGTAGAAACTACACTCATATCTAAGGTTAGTAAGAATGATGTAAGGATCATAGATAGTGGCTGAACTCACCACATGACCGGTGATAAGAAAAAGTTTGAAACTTTTGAATACTATAATGGTAGTTCCGTAAGAATGGGTAATGACACACCTTGTCCAGTTGAAGGTAAAGGAACCATATTGTTGAATAACCTGATCAAATGTGAAAATTATTACTAGGAAAAAGGACTAAATTATAATATGTTAAGTGTTTCACAACTGAATGATACAGGTCACCGAGTCATATTTGAGAATAAGAAGGCAAAGATCTTCAATGAATTAGGAAGGTTGATCGTAACTGGTGAGAAGACAAAAGGTAACCCTTTTTATCTTGATGACATTAACACCACTTGTTTAATAGCTAGAAACGAAGACATATGGTTGTGGCACAAAATATTTTATCATGTGAATTTTGACAACATGATAAAGATAAGCAATAAAAGGAATGTAAGAGGCTTACCAAGCATGACTAAGCCCGAGCATATCATGTGCAAGAATTGTTAAAAAGGTAAGATGACAAAGTATAGTTTCAAGAGTAAAACCCATACATCTAATGCAATTTAAGAATTATTCCATACTGATCTATGTGGACCCATGAGGACAAAGAGTTACTATGGTGATAGGTATTTCATTCTCTTTGTAGATGATTATTCTAGAATGATGACAGTTATGTTCTTAAAATATAAATCAGAAGCATTCAAGATGTTTAAATGGTATAAGGCTATGGTAGAAAAACAAAGTGATAAGAAATTGAAATGCTTAAGGTCAAATAGAGGAGGAGAATTTATTTCAAATGAATTCACTAACTATTGCAATGAGCATGGAATTAAAAGACAGGTTTATGCACCAAGAACACCACAGCAAAATGGAATTTCTGAGAGGGGAAATAGATCAATTGTTTATTGTGCAAGAACATTGATGATTGAGAACAACATCACTCAAACTTTTTGGAGGGAAGTTGTCAATACTGCTGTCTACTCATTGAACATAGTACAATTGAAGAAGGACACAAAGAAGAAACCTATGAGATTTGGTATGGTTACTCACCCAATGTAAGTTACTTCAGGATCTTTGGTAGTCAATGTTATATTTTGAAGGATGATAGAAATGGAAAGCTTGACTCCAAAAGTGATGAAGGAATCTTTCTAGGGTATTCCACCAAAATCAAGGATTATAAATGTCTTAACAAGTCATGTAACAAGATCATTGAAAGTGCAAATGTAAAGATAGATGAATTTTCATAAAAGAATGATAAGGAAATCATAAGAGACCCAGAAGAATACAATAGGTTTGTTTATACATAACCTGAAACTCTACCCGAGCAACCGTGTATCACTCTCGAGCAATAGAACATTGCACCTGAGAATCAGGCTGCAATTAGCAAAAATTGGGATAATACTCAAGATGATGTACCAAGCGATGAAGATCATAATGAAGGTCAAGAAGATGATCAAAATGATGGAAAAAGAGATGAACTAAAACTTTCCAAGTATGTCAGAAGGTATCATCCACATAATCAAATCATAGGAGACAAGAAGGCTAGAATGAGAACAAGAAGTAAGTCACTAAACCCTAGATGTTTACTTTGTGATTTTGAGCCTAAATCTGTTAACACTATACTTGAAAATGAAGAATGGGTTAGTGATATGAATGAAGAAATAGAACAGATTGAGAAGAAAATTACATGGACACTAGTACCGAAACTAGATGACAAGAATGTCATCGATACCAAATGGATATTCAGAAACAAGCTGAATGAGAATGGAGAAGTCGCAAGAAACAAAGCAAGATTAGTATGCAAGGGGTATGCACAAGAAGAAGGTATTGATTATGGAGAAACCTTTGTACCCATTTCTAGACTAGAAGGAGTTAGAATCTTACTTTCTTATGTTGCATTCAAAGGATTCAAGGTATACCAGATGGATGTCAAATCTGCATTCCTAAATGGAATACTAGAAGAAGAGGTATACATTGAACAACCAGAAGGGTTTGTTGATACAGACAAGAGAAACATGGTATTTATACTACATAAAGCCTTGTATGGATTGAGAAAAGTACCTAGATACTGGTATGAAAGACTTCACTCCTATCTCATTAGCATTGAATTTGTAAGAACTAGTGAAAATGGCAATTTGTACTTAAAAGAAGATACCGATGGTAATATTTCGATTGCTGAATTTTTTTTTGATGATATCATTTTTGGGGGAAATGAAATGTTATGTAAATCATTTTCTAATGAAATGAGAAAAGAATTTGAAATGTCTATGTTTGGAGAGATCAAATTCTTTCTTGGTCTACAAATTCTTCAACAAGATGCAGGCATATATATATATATATATCTATATCACTCAGTCCAAATACATCAAGGAAGTGCTGAAGATATTCAAGATGGAAGATTCAAAACCAGTTGGAACACCTATGGCTACTAGATGTAAGCTGAAAAAAGATGAAAAATCAAATGAGGTAAATTAGACCTTGTATAGATCAATGATTGGAAAACTGATGTATGTTGTTCATACCAGACCAGATATAGAAAATGCAGTTAGAATAGTTGCAAGATTCTCTGCTAATCCCAAAGAATCACATATGACTGTTGTCAAAAGAATTATGGGATATTTGGAGAACACCGAGGACTGTGGCTTATGGTATAAAAGAGAAGGAAAATTTGAGCTACAAGTCTATACAGATGTTGATTGGGCTAGAAACATTGATGACCGAAAGAGCACAACTAGAGGAGCATTCTTCATGGGTGACAGACTTGTCACATGGATTAGCAAGAAGCAAGGATGCATCACTCAGTCTACTACAGAAGCAAATTATGTGGTTGCTGCTTCAAATTGCTCCAATATTGCATGGATCAAATAGTTACTGGAAGGTATAAATATGAAGATTATTGAACTAGTGATTATCTATTGTGATAATACTAGTGCAATTAACATTTCTAAGAATCCAGTCATGCATGATAAGACTAAGCATATTGCTATCAAGTATCACTATCTAAGACAAAAAGTGCAAGCAAAGGAGGTTATACTAGAATATGTTCAATCAAAAGAAAAATTAGCTCATATATTCACCAAGCCATTACCAAAAGATACATTTGAGTACTTGAGACAGATACTAGGGGTACAACCCTTATCTATCGGTCAGTAAACTCACTAGGAGGCTGCATCAGTCTACACACAATCAAAAGATCATTCATGTTGATGCAAGCACCGAGATGAACAACAAAAAATATATCTGTACACAACAAGGTACAAATCTGCACTAAACACCAGAGACAATGTATTTCTGATGGATAGGGAAATTCAAGGAATATATTATATAAAGGGATGGAAGTTGATATCGAAGAGAATTGTTTGGAATTGTTGTCAAAGGGAGAGATTATCTCATTATCATAAGGGAGAGAGATTCATTATCATAAAGGAGAGATTATCTCATTGATCAGACAAGATTATATCATTATCCATGAAGAGAATTTCCTAAGAATCAAAAGGAAGAGTTAATCAATATTCAAAGGGAGAGATTGATTACATATGAAATATCCATCTAAAGGAGAGAAGTAAAAAAGGGAGAGATTGTTGTCAAAGGAAAAAGAGATTATCAAGAAGAGGAATAGTCAGGGAAGAACATATATCATAACATAGATAGAAGATGCTACATCTATCCAGTGAAGGGATTCAAGATTGAAGAAAACCACTTTGCAAGAAACAAATCTAAGCTATATGAACTTACCGAGAGCTAGACATTTGTAATAGTTATAATAGGAGAGATTGGTGAAACTGTTATATTTCATATTGTATTAGTAATAGTATAGTATGATAATGTAGTGTGTTGCCATCAATGCCAAAGGGAGACATTGAAGACATGTAACTGATTGAATGTTTGAAGATGTTAAGTTGATCACTGAAATGCACAAAGATGATGGAAGAAATTAAATCAGTTAATGAATTTTATTGTCATTGATGTCAAATTGATATAATCTAATCGATTACAATCAAAGTGTCAAAGACTTCAGAGAATTAGAGAGAAAAATACTATGTTTTCAGTAATGCATAAAAGACAAGCATTCACTGAGTGAGTACAAACACCAACAACTAGTGGAACTCGATGGATAGAGATCACTTAAAGTTAAGTCACAGTGATGCCCAAGAAAAGAAACTGATGAGCATTACCAAAGAGCATAATCACAAGCATTACCGATGAACATAATTACAGTGTTAACTGACGAGAAGAACTTTGCAGTGAAGCCCAAAGGATAGAAAACCCCAGCGGAGAAGCCCGAGGAGAACTGGAGTGTTGACCTGAAGCAATCAAAGATTTAAAATACCAAAGTTAATTAGAGATTAGAAATGACAAAATATCTAGCTCGCAGAGCTAAGTATAGACTTAACTGGTAGTTATCATTATTTTCATCGACAAGATAAAGCCAGAGATAAGTAAAGGATTTAAAGCTATTTTGTCTAGTTGGAAAGAAGATTTCTACAAGATAAAACAAGAGTTGTGCTTTAAATCAGGATTGGCTAAGATTGCGGATCATGCCAAGATCAAGGAAATCAAGAACCTAGAAATGGTGATATCATGTCTATAAAGAGACAACTTAATTCATTACGAATTAAGGGGAGTGAATGAAAAAGAGAATGCTGAAGAGAAACTAATGAAGAACAACTTCATACAGTCCTGATCAATCAAGCTGAGGAAAGAGCTAAATGACATCGAGGAACAAAGCATAGCATCACTGAGCAGAAACAAAAGTGGAGCAAAGGTATTGAAAAGATATATTGATCAAAATGATTTAATGAGCTTACAATAGATCTGAAAATATGCAAGTATAATTTGTATATGTGAATAGATCATACTGTTTCAATTTAACCATTGATTTAGAAAGTCTCTTAACCGAGCAAGATGTAAAGATCCTTTCTATATTGAGATACATCATAAGGAGTATCAAAAAGTTTGATCATGAAGATAACATGAGATGCCATATACCATTTTAAAAAACCAGAAGAGTTTGGTCAAGGAAGGCATCATAGAGATGTCCGATATCAAGTGACAAACTCATCTTTTAAATCCTCCAACAAGGTCACACCTAACAGTGTGTTTGTAACCTTTAACAGGGTTGGCTCTTCACTGATCTCACTTCAGAAGAGTGAAAATTTTGGGTTACCGGTCCCAAGTGGTTTTTCCCTTAACAATATTTCCATGTTAAAAATCCATGTGTCAATGTGTTTATGAGTCATTACTTTAGTGTTTTGCATTACACATAACTAATCTAGATTGATCGGTATACACTAAGCTATTTACTGTCATTCGGTAAATTGAAAGACTATTATTCGGTAAACATTAATAATAAGGTTTAATAGAGGAATTCGAGCAGTAGTTATTTAATAAGTATTTTTGAATGCATTCATCTTATATGGCTGAAGATAACTAGAGTCTTAATATTGTGGTACTAAGTTTTTGGGTTGATTAATTGGAATATGTTTGAGGCCACTGATTCACCCCCCCCCCTCTCAGTTATTATTAACATAGGATTCTATTACAACTGTAGTCATCATTGTCCTTGTTAGAGGACAAGGCCTTTTTAGAAACCTCAAATCTATTAGGAGTTGATATTACAAAATAAGATTGTATGCAAGGTGAGCCCACTGCCCAAACATGCAATATACAATGATAGTTCTTAATAAAAAAGATGTCTTACAAAACTTTCGCTGATTGCTTAATATCTTCAATATCTTGATCTGACTATTAAGCTCTTCATAAAACTTACACTACTCTGAGCTAAAATCATAATTTGCATATCACATCAATACTGCTCATACTATCATCAATTATCATTCAAGTCTTGTTACAAAATGAACTTCACATTTACTTTCCTTTATACAAAATATAATACTTAAGTCGACTTACACATTTCAAAACATAATATCATTCCTTTCTAACTGAGGGTTAACATCTAGAATGTCATCCCTAACTAGTTAAGTTATTATTTTTAAAACAAAATAATCCCTTAACCCAAATTTACCAAATACTTGTCGCTACTCTGTTCTGTCAGCTTGCACTGTCTCTAGTAAATCAATCATAACTTTTTCCATAATGTATGTACAATCAAGAACTCTTATCTATAGCTTCAATATACTTCATACATGATATAATCAAGCTCTCATACTCTGGAATTAATTCTGTGAACCTTGCTAACCAAAATAGTCTTTGTTCAGAGTCTTATACTTAGACAATTTTACAAAACTAACATACAAAACAGTATCTCCAAGTAATGTTGTCTCCATACTGAGTATATGTTTCCATAATGACAACATCATTATATCCTACTTAACCAAATTTCCAACATAGCTAGTATCCTAAGGCTGAAAGGAAGCTTGACAGATACGATACACTTGAAGTTAGAAGAAAAACTTGTGATTTTCTCCACACCCTTGGCCACAATCTAAGGAACGACAAGATTGACCACAACTTTGGGAACTCATGAGAGACAGTCAACCAATACTTCCACAAGGTGTTGAGGGCTATTGTAGCACTCCACGATGATTACTTTATACCACCTGGTCCAAACGCTCCTGAAATTAGTGGGAAGGACTATTTTGATCCATTCTTCAAGGTAATTCTTGTGTTGTTACAAATTTCTTGTATGGATTTGTATCCTTATCATATTATTGGTTGACTGTACAATTGATGATTGTATCATATCATATAGGATTATGTTGGATCTATTGATGGAACCCATATACCAGTCACCGTTAATGTTGACATGCAAGGTAAATATTGGGATAGAAAAAGAAACTTGTCACAAAATTTTATGGGTGTGTGTTCCTTCTATTATAAGCTTTAGTATTGCCTTGCTATTTGGGAAGGGTCTGCTATGGATAGTTGTGTTCTAGCTTCAGCTCCATCAAGAGTAGATCCACTTGTTGTTCCCCACGGTAAGCCAAATCATATTTTAATATACTCAAGGGTACAATCAATGTTTCAAGTTTTAACAATTTACTTTATTTATGTAGGAAAATATTTTCTAGTGGATACTGGATATCCCAATGCACTTGGATTTCTCACTCCTTATCGATGTACATGCTACCACTTGAAGGATTTTTGAAGAGAAAATCCAATAAACTCTTGACAAGAGTTGTTCAACCACAAACACTCCTCTCTTAGAAATGCAATAGAGTGTACATTTGGTATTCTCAAGAAAAATTTTCCAATCCTGAGGCATGCCACATCTTATTCTATCATGAAACAAGCCCATATTGTATTAGCATGTCGCATACTACACAAGTTCATTATGATAGAGGATGAAATTCCATCAGAAATAGTATCGAAGAGGAAGATTATCATGATGAGATAGATGTATCAATGCTTGAGACATATGGGTTGTCTCAGCATGATAGAGACCAGTGGGTACAATTTCAAGATGATATAGAAAGTAGAATGTGGGAAGACTACAGATCTTGAGAATAGTTGTATGTTTGTGGGTCAATATGTTTTATTTGAGTAAACTGATGTATGCAGATACTTTGATATACATAATGGTTTCCTTTGTATTTTTTTCATATCTAGAAGTATTGGACATGTATATAATAATTGTACTTTTATGGGTCAATGTGTTTATTTGAGTAAACTGATGTATGTAGATACTTTGATATACATGATGGTTTCCTTTTTCTTTTGTTCGTATTTGGAAGTATTGGACATGTTGGTTTTTATTTTCTATATTATACTGATGTATGCAGATACACTGATATGCCCATAAATATATTTCATGTGATATGTTTATACCATTAACAACAATATGTTTATACCATTAACAAGCTTTTGTACATTGTGAATAGTTGATCTAGACCATGGCATACACAGAACTAATGGTGAGCATGGAAGAAACTGGTATCATGAGCTAGATATTGTCTTCCTCAAAGAAGGTAATGTGGAAAAAATAAATGGAACACAAGTGTCTATACTTTTGGAAGAAAAAGTGATGGGGGATTCAAAAAAGAAGTGTGGAATTCCATTGAGAGGAGGTTCAATGCAGATATGCACCTCAATCTAACAAAGGACAATTTCAAAAACAAGTTGAAAACATGGAATCTTGCATATAGAGTGATTAAAGAGTTGAGAAATACAAGTGCTTTCACTTGGAATGAGGCAACTCAATGCATGGATGCTAAGGATAGTGTGTGGGATGAGCTTCTGAAGGTAGGGTGGTATTTCTACTATTTTTATTGAAATAATATTGCCTTCTTATAAAGTTAATAATGAAAGAATAGAACCTAATCCATTTATTTATGCCAACATGTAGAGAAGAGAATTTAAAAATGCCAAAGTGTATAAGAGGTAGCCCTTCCAATACTTCAATGAATTAGGTTTAATTGTGGGTAATGAGATTGTTGAAGGTAATGTAGTTACAACAGCCCATGAGATTGAATAAGAGAACCCTACGGAAGAGGCATTCGATGTGCTTGATGAAGAGGATATTGGTTTAGGTATACCTCTTGACAGTTTTGTTGATTTGGACAAAGACCTTAATCATTCCAATCAATCCACTGAAAGTAGTAGAGTAACTCCTACATCATCATCATCATCAAGGCTGGGAAAGAGGAGGAAGGTAAGTATGACCAGTTCCTTGGATGTCATCTATGAAACAATCAAGAAAATAAAAGATGGCCTCAACAATGTTCACCTTCACAAAATGGATAAAACTGGTGATGATAATGTTTTGATTAGCACGTATACCACTCTCAAATCCATCCCTAAATTGAGTTGAGGTGTTTTCATGAGGGTATTTGATACCTTCACGGTTCAACGTGAAAGAGCCAAAGGGTTCTTGCTAATGAATGAGGAGGAGAGAGTTGAGTGGATTGCAATAACATTTGGTGGATTGTAGTTATTTTGTATCACTTTGAAGACTTCAAATTTGGTGCAGGAGAACACCTAGCTAGAATCCTTAGCTCTTTATGTCTAGCATGTACTGACTCTAGCCAAGTCAAGAGAGTTTGTGTGGACCTTAGGAGGTCATTTGTTTTTCCCTAAGATGGATATGACTAGATCAATCCATGTCTAGATAGGTTGCATAGTTGGTTTCTTTTAGTTGTGTGTGTGTGAGGTAGTTTGTAAGCCTCTGGAAATCCAACCAAGGCACCAGGAACTTTAGATAAGCTGGTCGGTTCTACTAGTCGTTTAACACTGCTGGTCAGTTCTGCTGGTCGGTTAACACTGCTGGTCAGTTCTGCCAGTCAATTAACACTGTTGGCCGATTAACACTGACACCAATTTATAATGGTGCTCAGTTTTGCATTACTATCGCTCAGTAAATTTTAGTCGTAACGACCTGTGAAAAGCGGATCTTGTATTTTATGGATAGTATGGGTAGTTATAATGGTTCCTGAAGAGATGCTTGTGAATATGTGGGTAGTTAGGGTCATTACAATGAGAGGATGGTTATTAATAACATCCCAAGCCTTCATTTCAGAGATCTAGAGAGTAGAGATTGAAGAAGAGGATAAGCTATAGGAAATGTTGTAGAGTTGCAGATTATTGTACTATTTTGTTTTGTTTCCAATAATGAGAAGTTGAAAAATGTGTGTTTAGTGAATATCAAGTTTACTGTTCATTTTGCATGCCAGTAGATTAGTTATTTTATTTTATGTTTTGTAATCTGTTAGTTCTTCACCCATTATGGGTGTAAATAGTAATGGCCCCTCGAGATTCCTGAATCCATGGTGAGAGTCATGTGTTGGGATGGAAGTTGAGAGGGGCCCTTGTACATAGTTTCCTTTTTGTTTCTTGTAGGAGAAGCAACAACAAAAAGTGTGGAGATCTTACCCTAGGTGAGCTCGGTGATAGTCTGGCTAGGGAAGAGAATGAGAACAATGTTCTAAAAACATTGGTTGAATGAATCTATTTGTGTAGGTTCAGTGAGGAGAAGTTGAAAAGCATTTTGATGGGGGACTGTGTCTTGAAGAGAAGGTGAATTCATGAGTGACTTACCTTTGATTGGGGTTGGGAATACCCTAAGAGATCTAGGAGAAAGATCTCAGAGCAGAGCCAAGCTTGTTTTGTAACAACAACAAGACTTTTGTCCACATTAGATTGGTATCAGAACTCTAAAAGATTTGGGCATGTGTTGTTTGGATGTTATGTGTAGAAACGTCTATTGACTCATCCAAGATGGTGACCAACACGGAACTCACAAAAGATGTGGAAGAGCAAAAGGAGGATAATAGACTCCTGAAGGAACAGTTAGCCAAAATGGTGACTAAGTTGGAAGAAGTGCAGCCGAGGACTGCAACATTCAGTGAATGGATGAGAGAAGCAGATGGAAAGGGTAAAGAAGTGGCTGAGGAAGACATTATACCAGAGCCAGACCCTATGCCAGACCCTGTGCCAGACCCTGTGCTTCAAGAAGAGCCATTATTGAAAGCATTGAAGGCAATGCGTGGTAAGTCCTTAGAAGGTGTGCCTCTATTTAGTGGCAATATGGAACCATAGTTAATCATGGAATGGATAGAAGGTCTTGAAAATCACTTTGACTATGATAATGTGACCGAAGCTTAGAAAGTAAGAATAGCCAAAACAAGGTTGAGAGGAACTACTCTCACTTGGTGGAAGTTTGTCCAAGATGAGAGGGAAAAAGAAGGAAAGAACCCCATAACCAGTTGAAAAGGTATGGTGGCCAAGATGAAGGAAACTTACCTTCTGGATGATTATGAGGTGCAGTTGCACAAAAAGAGATAGAATCTGAGGCAAAAAAATTTAGAAGCTAGTTCCTACACCAAAGAGTTTCACAAGCTATGCTTAAGGTCGCATGTGATGGAAGAAGAAAGCCTGAAAGTGGCTAGGCACTTGAATGGTCTAAAGTGGAGTATCCAAGAGGAAATTAGTCTCTTCAACCCCAAGAATGTACACCAATGTTACCAGCTAGCCCTCAAAGTGGAGGAAAATTTCAAGAAGAAGCAAGATTCAAATAGCAGAGGGAGAGGAAGAGACAATAGAGGTCATAGAGTAGGATATGGAGGAAGAAATTAGAATGAGTCCAAACTCACTAAGAATCAAGGAGAATACAGTAACACAAGAGGTGGTTATAACCATGGAAGAGGTTAAAATAGTAGTTCAAGAGGAAGAAATAATAACCAAGGAAGAGGATCTTACTTCTCTTCAAGGAAGTGTTACAACTGTCAATAATTTGGACATCCTGCATATCAATGTCCGAAAAAAGGTTCTACTTCTCAAGGAGGTGGAAAGAGAGTTAACTATGTCCAAGAAGAATCAAGTTGCAGCAGCAAGCCATTTGAGGTACCATTAGAATCAGAAGAAGGTGAGAACTTCATGATAAAGAGGACCTTAGTCAGAGAGCCAAGAAAAGAAGAACCAAGCCAAAGGAGAGCACTCTTTAGAGTGAAGTGCAAGATCATCGGGAAGGTGTGTAGAGTCATCATTGATTTAGGCTCAACTGATAATATCATTAGTGAAGAGGCAGCTACCAAGATAAATTTGAAAAGGATTCCACATGACAATCCATACAATGTTACATGGCTCAAAAAAGGAAAGCATGTGTTTGTAGGAGAACAAGCATGGGTAGAGTTCACCATTGGAAAGTATAAGGATAAATTTCTATGTGAAATTCTTCCCATGGATGTGTGCCACCTTCTACTTGGAAGGCCATGGAAATTTGATAGGCAAGCCATGCATGATGGAACCAAGAATGCATACTCATTCAAGAAAGATGGAGTGATTTTCAAAATTTAGTCACTAATAGAAGAAGGAGAGATGAAAACATCAAGTCCAAGTGTGCTCATGGTGGATGAGAAAGAGTTCTTGAAGACTCTAGGAGAAGGAGAATGAGTTGGATTTTCTTTAGTATTTAAGCCAAAAGATGAATTTTCTATCAAGAAATCAAAGATACCAAATGAGGTAAAGGAAATACTTGAAGAGTATAGAGACATTGTGAATGATGGCCAGCCCACTCCCCTACCTCCTAAGAGACTTGTTAGCCACAATATATTTACTTCATTATAGGAGCTACCTTACCCAACAAAGCTGCCTATAAGATGACCCCTCAACAAAATGAGGAAATAGCCAAGAAAATTAGAGAGTTATTAGACCAAGGCCTAATTAGAAAGAGCATAAGCCCATGTGCAGTCCCTCCTGTTTTAGCACCTAAGAAAGGAGGAGCTTAGATACTTTGTACTGATTCTAGAGCCATTAATAGAATCACCATTAGGTATAGGTTCCCAATACCCAGAATTGAAGACCTAATGGATTGTTTAGGGGAGGCAAAGTACTTCAGCAAGATTGATCTTAAAAGTGGATACCACCAAATCGGGATAAATGAAGGAGATGAATGGAAGACAACCTTCAAAACTACAAAAGGGTTGTATGAATGGATGGTAATGACATTTAGTTTGTCTAATTCTCCCTCAACTTTTATGAGGCTTGTGAATGAGGTATTGGTAGAATGCATTGGAAAATTTGTTGTTGTCTACCTAGATGACGTTTTAGTTTTCAACAAAACTAAGGAGGAGCATATTAGGCATTTGAAAATTGTTTTCAATAAATTGCAGGATGAAAAACTAATGATCAACTTGGAGAAGTGTGACTTCATGAAGCAGGAGCTAGTATATCTCAGTTTTGTTTTGTCACAGGGTAACCTCAAAATGGATCAAGAGAAGGTGGATGCCATTCTAAGTTGGTCTACTCCCAAGGCTGCCACTAAGGTGAGAATTTTTCATGGTTTATCTCAGTATTACAGAAAGTTCATTAGACATTTCAATGGGATTTGTGCACCTATGTTAGACACCATCAAAGGTGGGATGAAGACAAATTTTCAATGGACACCACAAGCTGAGAAAGGGTTTGAAACACTAAAGGAGAAGATAGCAGAGTTGCCTACTCTAGTTCTTCCAAGATTTGATAAGATTTTTACAGTAGAATGTGATGCAAGTAATGCGGCCATTGGGGCTATCATAAGCTAAGAAGGAAGACCAGTAGCTTTCCACAGTGAGAAGCTAAATGATGCAAAGAAGAATACTCTTCTTATGAATTAGAGTTGTATGCTCTAGTCCAAGCACTCAAGAAGTGGAGGCACTACTTGCTGCCAAAGGAGTTCATAGTATATACTGATAACCAAGCTCTTAGCTTCCTTAACTCTCAAGACAAACTTAGTAGCAAACACATGAAGTGGGTGGAGTACCTACAAGCCTACACTTTCAATATTAAGCATAAAAAGGGAGTACAAAATAAGGTTGCTAATTCATTGAGTAGAAGGCTGCTCATAGTCCAAGAATTTCAGCTACAAAGCATAGGTATTGATAGCTTCAAAGACCTATATGCTGAAGATGAAGATTTTTTCCAAATCTACAAGGTATGCAAGGAGTTTAAAAACAACTTTCATGGTGAGTTTTCTGAATATACTTTGCAAAATGATTTATTGTTTAAAGGAGGTCAACTTTGTGTTCCTAAAGGGTCTATTAGAGAGAATTTGATTCAATAAAAACATAATGGAGCACTTATTGGTCATTTTGGAGTCAGTAAAACTCAAGAGCTAGTCACTAGGTTCTATTTTTAGCCTAGAATGAATAGAGATGTTAGAAAGTATGTTGAGAGTTGTGTAGTGTGTCAAAAAGAAAATGGAACATCTTCCAATGAAGGTCTTTATCATCCACTTCCAATCCCAACCAGACCATGGGAATGTATAAGCATGAATTTTTTAGTTGGTTTGCCAAGAACAAGGCAGGGATATGACAATATTTTTGTTGTTGTGGACAGATTTAGTAAGATGGCACATTTTATACCTTGTAAGACCATTCATGATGCTTGTAAAATTTCTTAGTTGTTCTTCAATGGAGTGGTGAGGATCCATGGACTCCCACTTAGTATTGTTTCAGATAGGGACAACAAATTCATGAGCCATTTTTAGAAAACCTTATGGCAAAAGCTGGGCACTAACTTGTCTTTTGGATCTGCCTATCATCCACAGACAGATGGCCAAAAAAAGGTGGTCAATAGGAGTCTTGGTAACTTGATAAGATTCCTCAAAAAGGAGTATGGTCAAGCATGGGACCAACTCATTGGACAAGCTGAATTTGCATACAATGATACGGTGAACAGATCAACTGGTAAGAGTCCTTTTGAAATAGTTTATGGCTTTCACCCAAGAGGGATTTTTGAACTTAGAGAATTGAAGGAAGGAATGCATGGTAGAGGATATGCTGAGGAATTTTATCATTCAATGAAAGAAGTCCATGAAAGTGTGAGAAAAACTTGATTGAAAATGCTGGAAAGATAAAGCAAAAGATGGATGCATCAAAGAGGGATGTTCAGTTTCAGATTGGAGACTTTGTGATGGTACACTTGAACAAACATAGGCTGCAAAAAGGTGTTCCTCACAAGATACAGATGAAGAGGCTAGGTCCATGTAAGATACTTGCAAAGTATGGAAACAATGCATACAAGTTGGAGCTTCCTGAAGACATTGGGTTGTCACTGGTTTTCAACATTGCAGATTTGATAGCATACAAAGGACAAATTCAAGATGCTGATCAGAACCTTCAAGAGGTAATACAAGAGGTAAAAGATCTGAAATTAGACCCCACTCCACCTATGACAGCTGACAAGATGCTAGACTCAAGGGTCTACAAGAAGACTGTGAACAAAGACTACATGGAGCACCTTGTAAAATGGCATGAAAAAGAAGATGCTAATGCTACTTGGATTAGAGAAATGAACTTCAAGAGGTTGGGAATTGATCCAAACATTCTCAATCCAAGGATGGATTAAAAAAAAAATTCCTGGGGGAGTATGGTGTAGGAGCACACCTAGCTCAAACCCTTAGCTCTTTATGTGTAGCATGTACTGACTCTAGCCAAGTCAAGAGAGTTTGTGTGGACCTTAGAAGGTCATTTGTTTTTCCCTAAGATAAATATGACTAGATCAATCCATGTCTAGATAGGTTGGATAGTTGGTTTCTTTTAGTTGTGTGTGTGTGAGGTAGTTTTTAAGCCTCTGGAAATCCAACCAAGGCACCAGGAACTTTGGATAAGCTGGTGGGTTCTGCTAGTCAGTTAACACTGCTGGTCAGTTAATACTATTGGTTGATTCTGCTAGTTGGTTAACAATGCTAGTCAGTTCTGCCGGTTGGTTAACACTGCTGGTCGGTTTACACTGGAACCGATTTAGACTAGTGCTCAGTTTTGCATTACTGTCGCTTGGTAAATTTCAGTCATAACTGCCTGTGAAAAGAGGATCTTGTCTTTTATGGATAGTATGGGCAGTTGTAATGATTCCTGAATAGATGCTTGTGAATATGTGGGAAGTTAGGGTCGTTACAATGAGAGGATGGTTATTAATAACATCCCAAGCCTTCATTTGAGAGATCTAGAGAGTAGATATTGAAGAAGAGGAGAAGCTACAAGAAAAGTTGTAGAGTTGTAGATAATTGTACTATTTTGTTTTGTTTTCAGTAATGAGAAGTTGCAAAATGTGTGTTTAGTGAATATCAAGTTTACTATTCATTTTGCATGCCAGTAGATTAGTTTTTTTATTTTCTATTTTTGTAATCTGTTAGTTCTTCACCCGTTCTGGGTTGTAAGCAGTAATGGCCCCTCGAGATTCCTGAATCCATGGTGAGAGTCATGTGTTGGGATGGAACTCGAGAAGGGCCCTTGTACATAGTTTCCTTTTTGTTTTTTGTAGCAGAAGAAACAACAACAAGTCTCAAGATCTTACCCTAGGTGAGCTCGGTGATAGTCTAGCTAGGGAAGAGAATGAGAACAATGTTCTGAAAACATTGGTTGAATTAATCTATTTGTGTAGGTTCAGTGAGAAAAGTTGAAAATCATTTTGATGGGGGACTGAGTCTTGAAGAGAAGGTGAAGTTGTGAGTGAGTAACCTCTGATTGGGGTTGGGAATACCCTAAGAACTCTAGGAGAAAGATCTCAGAGCATAGCCAAGTTGGTTCTGTAGCAGCAACAAGACTTCTATCCACATCAAAATTTGATTATAGTTCACATACGCTGATACAACTATGTTTTGGTTGATGATTTTTATGCTGATACGTAGTGTTTTTGTTACTGCAATCTGTAATGAATTAAATGGATATCTTTTATGTTTTAAAATCCAACATAGATTCTTCCTTGTTGTGTCCAACTCATTAAAATTCATTAATCTGTGATTTTTGCCAAGAATCTATCTATAAAGAAATTATTTTATGTATGTTTGTCTTGCTGAAAATTTACATTGGCATTCAATGAGGTTGTTGGCTATTATCAGTCATTCATGGGAAGAGATTCCCTTAACTACGTCTATCATTTCCACATTTATCTTTTCTAAGACCACATTTCTTTTCCTGTTCATACGAACACATTTTTTTGTATTGCTCTGCGAGTCTGATTATTGGCAATGTTTAAAGACATAGGTATCTTGATTTTGACATCTTTTCATACCCTAGATTTTGTAAGGTACTTGGTCATAGTAATGATGACATGTAACTGATTGAATGTTTGATAATGTTAAGTTGAAGATGATGCAAGACATTAAATCAGTTAATGGTTTGTATTGTCCTTGATGTCAACTTGATATCATCTGTATGGTCATGTACATAATGCCAAAGACTTCAGAAAATCAATGGAACAAAAGTTATTCTTTCAACAATACATAAAATTCATGTATTCACTAAGTGACAGACAACACCGACGAAGTGCACACCACTGGTAAAGAAAGAGAAAAAGTCACAGTGATGCCCGATGAGTAGAAGACAGTGTTTCCCGACGAAGCATAATCATAGGATGCTTGATGAGATGAAAAGAGTGTTTCCTGATGAGAAAGATCCAATGATGCCCAATGGACGGAGATCCCGAAGCTAACTGAAGTTGCATCGATGGAACTGGTAGTTGTCACTAGCGACGAACAGTAGAATTGAATGACAGAACAGAAAGATCAGAAAATGAAAAAATATCTAGCTGGAAGAGCTTAAGGATAGACTTAAATGATTGTTTTATTTGTTTTATTCAACCACAGTTAAGCAATTGATTTATACAGTTGGCAAGAAGATAACTACGACATAAATCAGGAGTTAAAGCCGTAAATCAAATTGGTTGGATTATTTTTCACGCCAAGAATCAAGAATAAAGAATTAAAGAATATCATGTCTATATAAGAGACAAGCATAATTAATTTTTAGTATGCAATCAGATACACAGGGGAGTGAATTGAAAGAAGATGCTAAAGAGAAACTGGTGAAGGATAAACTTCATACAGTCCTGATCAATCAAGCTAAGGGAGAGCTAAAGAATTATACAGACACCGATGAACAGTGAAGCACAACATCACAAAGCAGAAAATGTGAAGAACAAAGGAATTGAATTGATACATTGATCAAAGAGGTATTGTATGTAAATAGATCTGAATATCTGCAATTCAAAGTTGCATTAGAAATAGGTCATTATGTTTCAGTTTAACCATTGAAGTATTAAGTCTCTTAACAGAGCAGGACTTAACCGTCTTCTATAATTGAGGTATATCCTAACAGATTACCAAACAAGTTGATTCATGATAGTAGCATCGGTCTTACCTAAAGCCTATTGACAGTCTAAGAAGGAGGCTAATTCAAGGATGGTAGTAAGATTAGCATAAAGCCTATTGCCAGTCTAAAAACTGATTCAAGGATGGTAGCGTAGATGTCAGATACTAAGTGACAACCTATGTATAAAAATCCTCTAACAAGGTCGCACTTAACCATGTATTTGTAACCTTTAACAGGGTTGGCTCCTAATAGGGCTCACTTTAGAAGAGTGAAAATTTGGGGTACCGGTCCCAGTGGTTTTTTCCTTTAACAGGGTTTCCACATTAAAATCCATGTGTTATATGTGTATGGTTTATTACTTTATTGTTTTACATTTCACATATGCATTTCTGGATTGATTGGTATACTCTGCATATTTATTGAGTATCGGTAAATGAGTTTTACTACTTATCAATAATTAAGGAGAATAAGGACAGACAAGGTAAACTGACAGACATTAAATTATTTCAAGTATTTCAAGGCATACATCTTGTAGGGACTTAATAATCTGAGGTGTATTAATTGGTGGATTAAAGTTTAAAGGATAATTTTTTGAGGCCACTGATTCACCCCCCCACCCTCACAATTATTACTAACAATTGGTATCAGAGATTGTGTGCTTAGAAGGAAGGTTTCAAGACCTAAGTAAAGATCATAAGATGAATAGACGAGATGTGCCCAAGTTGAACAAAGACAACTTTGCTTCATGGCAAAGCATAATAAAACTTCACTTATTAGGTATTGGCAATGATATTACTCAATAATTAGATACTGAATATGTGTTTCCTATAGGACCATTGACGGTAGATCAATTGAGAGTAAAGCATGAAAATAACTGCATGGTTATAGAGCTTTCTGCCTCACTCTCTGATGTTGAATTTGAGGATGTCAAAGATTGCAAAAATGCAAAGACAATGTGTGATAAACTAAAGCTTGTACATGGAGGTGATACAAATGTTCTAAGAGCCAAGGTAGAAAGCCTTAGAGGAAAGTTTGATGATCTTAGAATGAAAGAAGGTGAAAACATCACTCAGTATAGTAAAAGAATAAAATAAATAGTCAATGCTATATGAGGTGTTGGAGGTACACTTGAAGAGGAGACAGTGGTAAGTAAAATCTTAAGAGCCTTATTACCTGTATATTCTATTAGTGTCTCTACTATTCAAGAAATGAGAGTAGTAGAAAATAATATAGTCACTCTTGATAGCCTGATTGGTAGACTCATTTCATTTGAGATGAATAATTTTGATAATAGTGTCTTACCAAGTTTAGAGTCCGCATTCACGTCTTCTATGAGAATAAGCAAATCTAGTCAGAGACACTCATCTAGAAGAGACAATGAAAGAAAAAGTGAAGAAGAAGATCTAGATGAAATTGAAGCACTCATGGCGAGAAGAATTCTAAGAGGCAAAGGTAAATACAAAGGCAAGTTACCACTTGTATGTTTCAATTGTAAAGAGATTGGACACTTTGCTGCAAGATGTCCTAACAAAAGAAAAGATGACAGAAGTGATAACAGATCTTTTGAGAAGAAATCTGACAGAGGTGACAACAAAGATTACAGAGGTTACTGACAATCAGAAAGAAGTGATACCTGAGATTACGAGGACAAAGGAAAGAATGCTAGCTATCTAGCTACTTGCAAAGATGAAGATATTGACACCGAATCAGATGATGATATCAAGATAGTATTTGTAGCTGTGAAGGATGATTCAGATGAAGATGAAAAGTATGAAGAAACTGCACTCATATGTAAGATTAGTAAGAATGATATCTAGATTATAGATAGTGGTTGTACTCACCACATGACCGCTGACAAAGAAAAGTTTAATACTTTTGAATACTATAAAGGTGGTACAGTAAGAATGGGAAATGATTCACCTTGTCAAATTGAAGGTAAAGGAACAGTAATGCTGAATAACCTGATTAAATGTGAAAAGGCTTATTGGGTAAAAGGATTGAATTATAATCTGTTGAGTGTTTCTCAGCTAAATAATTCAGGTCACAGAGTAGCATTTGAGAAAAAGAAGGCAAAGATCTTCAATGAATCAGGAAAGTTGATTGGTACCGGTGAACATACCAAAGGTAACTTATTCTATCTGAATGATACTAACCCCACTTGCTTGATGACTAGAAATGAAGACATATGATTGTGGCACAAAAGATTGTGTCATGTGAATCTTGACAACATGATGAAAATAAGCAGGAAAAGAAGTGTAAGAGGCTTACCGACGATGACAAAGCCAGACAACATCATGTGCAAGAATTGTCAAAAAGGTAAAATGACAAAGTCTAGTTTCAAAAGAAA
>MU226353.1:3503-43669 GCA_018584345.1 Thuja plicata
GCTCACGCCCCGCCGCCGCGGTGGCCGCAGCCCCCACGGACGGCACAGCGGCGGGTCCTCCGCCGACTGTGTCGGCCGTGAGGGACGGCCGCCCGGCTGAGCGGTAGCTCCCCTCCCTCGGTGCATTTGCTTCACTGCGCCCGTCAAAAAAAAATATAACAGGGGTTTTCGCAGTAAAATATAAACCCATGCAAAACAAAATAAACAGTGGCGAGCGAAACCCTCGCCGCCTACTGTTAAAAATTTATGCCGCCTCCACATTTAAATCCGGACCTGCAGATAAGGGTTTCGGTATATAAAAAAAAAAATATAAATATATATATATATATATATTTATATATATGTATATGCTGGTATATGTATATACATATATATGAATATATGTATATTATGAGATTTAACCTCCATTATTCTCTACATCAGACTTGCAAAACAAAATAAAAGTTAAAAGAGAAGAATATTTTCAAGCTAGGGTTTGGAGGGAAAGATAAATGAGAGGGAAGGCTAAAAAAATACACTTTTAGTCTTCCCCATATTTGGCCCTAACCCTAATTTTGAATTAGGGTTTGGGGATTTCAAAAAGGGGTAATAAGGAGGGGGATCAAATTTGAAATTTAAACTCACTTAAATAACCCTCTTATTATAGACTTAAACTAGATTAGATTAAAGTGGATTTGGGTGATATTTTTATAAATAAATATTCAAAGGAGAGCTAGAAACAATTATGATTAATATTGGTTTAGTGGTTGGGAAGATTGTATGAATTAATTAAATATCCTTATAAATGCAATATATAAATAAAAGACCTACTAAATGATCTCCTTTTTGAACTTTTTTAATTATTTACCAGAAAAAGGGGTTGGATGACCATAATAGTTAATTTAATTAAATATCATTATTTAGGAGATCAACTTAATTTATAATAAAATTTGAGATACAAGGACGTAGATTTAATCTAGAATTCAGAGTTAATATTTTAAGGGAAATCTAATTAAATTTCTTGGGAAAAACTTAGAGACTCTTAATGTTATTTTTATGTGGTCAATATATGTGGCCAGTATACTGACTTCTATAAAAATAATATTAAGGAGTACCATAACCTAGAGGGTTTAATATTAACATAGTTTACCTTCAACCTTTGAACCGTAAACCTTTACATTTAAAAACATTTAGGGTTAAGGGATGTTGACTCTAGTCATGATTCCCCTTAGACCCTCTTGTTGTAAATTTAGTATTTAATTTATCCAAAATAAAAAAATAAAAAAAAATAAAAAAAAAGTTGTTGCGTTTTGGGCCTGAAATTTTTGGGCATTACATATTAAACAATGAGCTAATAGACAATGCATGATGCCTTAGCTTGCAGCCCGTGATCCATCAAGATATTTCCTCATGAAATGATCATAAATGGGGAGTACCACATAGTGAATATCAACAGCAAAACAAATAAAGAGACATCAAACACTTCACACAATTCCTTGAAGGTAATAGCAATGATGCCCTAGTTCTCAGAGCTCATGGGTAATCAACCATTTGAAATGCAAAGATGTAAACAATGCTAGTATTAGATAGTGAGATCATAAACAATGCATGATGCACTAGCTTCCAGCCCGCGATCCATCAAGAAATTTCTAGTATTAACAATGCCAACAATGTTAATATTAACATTGATATTGGGCCATTAAATAAACAAATGCCATCAAAATCAAGTTGAGTTAATGAGAATAAAAAGCTCGAATGCCTACCTGATCAAGTCATGGCTACCATATACCAAGATTCCAATCTTCCATAGTTAGGCCCCCTTTGCGCACGACAAAATATGATCACGCTAAATTAGAAATGAGCCTTTCTTTTTCTTTTTCTTTTTTGTTTATAATCACGCGGGTGTCACAATTCTGACAGTACAATCGCTATTACGACAACATCAGGGGAACTTGAAATAAAAAATCACACATAAATGGTAGTGCCATCGCAAATTGGTATCGAAATTTGACCCCAAATGTTGTAATATTGTTTGTGAGATACACCTTTAGTACACTCATCACATTATCATCCTCACATTTTTGTGCATAGTTCATTGTACAATGGAGGATGATCCACCTTTGGTGGACATCTGAATCCACCTTTGGTGGACATGTGATTCCACCTAGTGTGTTTGACATGTTATCTCTTTCTCATCTTCTAGTAATCATGCATTGCCTATATATTTAGGCACATCTACATTGTATTCAATTGGGTGTTATGTATTATTGATCATTATTGAATCCAGTCAATCAATTAATCATATCATTTTGTCTCTCTCTTTTGTGTTATTCATTGGGCTTGTAGATCTTGGCCTATTATTTCATTGCCTTAGGGAAATTATTAATGTGTCGAATTAAAGCTTTGTTAGAAGGGAAAATAATTTGGTACTTGGTATTTTCATATTTGAGCCATTTATAGTTAGAGCTTCATTCATTGATCGGTTTATGATGCGGTGCACTACATTACCTTCAATTTGGCAAGAGAATGAGAATCCAAACTTGCAGGACATAGTGCTCATACATTCATATCTAGTTATGGGAAAAATATGCAAAGATCCAAATTAAGGAAGAAAAATCCTAAAGAGAGTGGAAATCTCCTCAATAAAGGACACAAAATAAGACCCCATTTAGTAACAAACATTAATAGTTTGTATAAGGGTCGAAAGAAAATACCTCACTTCTTAAACACCTTCTTGAGGAGTAGGCTACAAAAAACATAAATCAACTGAATCAAACCTATGGGAGTTAATAACATAACAAAATTATTAATAAAAGGAAACTACACCTTGTTTGTACTAAAAATACAATAAGGATTTTTGAGTGTTTTATTAGTGCTTTGTATTTTGACCCCCTATAAGTGCTTTTTGAGCCTATCTGCCCGGATGGAATTTTGAATTTTTTCATACATGTCAGGTGTTCATCACTCTTGTTTAGGCATATGAAGACATCCAAGTTTTTCATTTTCAATTTTTGAGTCAGTTAGTGATGACTTGTTTTAAGCACTTGTCAAATTCTACATTTACTATCGAAGTGTCAATTTCCTGTAACATGCCCAGTTTACATTTGAATAACTTCCTTCTAATTAAGTTTCATGGGTCACCATTTTGGGAGTGTTTAGTATGAATATCAGAGGTCTTATGTTTTGAAACCCAAGTCATTTCAAATCCATTTGATAGATTTTTAGATTCCCCAAAGTTGGTCTTTCAGAATTGTTAAGTTCTTGGTCATGCCTAGATTTATGAAGTGTACTTTGAGCTTCTTCAAGTTGCACCCGGTTGAATGCCTTGTATAATTGAGTTATCCCTTGTGTTGGAAACATTAAAGTGTACCTATTTGAAGAGTTTTGGGCCCGTACCAATCCAGTTGTCCACTTTTCAAACTTGATTCCAAATCCAAATTCTGCATATTTATTGAGTTTAAAATCAGAAAAGTTGTAAGGTGCTAACTTTGCAAATTTGAACCGGTTGATCAGTTTACTTTCAAGGAAAGATAGTTGAAGTTTCATAATTCACATGTGAAGGTGAATCCATGTTCATAGGTTCAGATCCTTAAGGTTCTTCTTGATTTTTTTGTTAATTCAAATTTGAAGGAATTTTGTGCAGTTTGCTAGTGCAAAACAAATTAAAGTTTGCAGAATAGTCATTTTCAGAGAGTGATATTTTCTTGTCTGAAAGTTGTTTTCAGAAATTGATTATGGAACCATTCTCATTGCATGTAAATGTACTCCTTGAATCAGTGGTGAATTCTTAGGGCATGTTTTAGTAGACTTGCAAAATTCAATCTGAATGAGATTTATGATGTTTTTACATTTGCACTTACACAGTGTTCTGAAATAGCCAAGTTTGATTAGTTGTGCCTTGCACCTGGAGTAAGATCTGGAGAAGTCATTTTGCACGGATGCTTATTATAGATGAATGAATCTTTTTTCTAAGTTTCAAGTTCAGATTAATTGTTTCAATCAGCTTTTAAGGCCAGTTGCCATCGGTGAGGTCAGTTTGCAGAATTGTTGAGAAATGATTGTAATGATCGTCAGTTTAATAACTTGGGATCCAAGTTATCAGCGCAAGTCTGCAAAGGTGTAAGATCAAATTATATAACTTTTCCAATAACAATACTTGTGAAGATGTTTGATTCAAGAGAGAGATAGGATTCAAAAAATATTTAGGCAAATGCATTTAAAAGTACGGGGATTATGAAATTGGCATATTCTCTGAGTATTGCATATTGGCATTGCTTATTGGAATATTCTCTGCAAGTATCAAATATAAAACAAAGGCCTTGCAACATTTGATGGGAAAAAACCCATGCAATATATACAAAGGGGGCATTAAAATTAAGTTTGTGATATGCTGCGTGAGTTTTGGCATAGGTTTCTACGCTAAACAATAAAGGAGAGGCTTTGTTTTAAATGTTTTTCTTTGTTTTTATTAAACCAAATGCAATAGCCAAGTGTTACGCTAGTTTTCAATAAAGTTAAAACATCTAAAAGCAAATGATTTTAATATATGCAAGACCCCCATGGGCAGCAAAGACACAAGGATGCAGAAATAAACCAATGAGTGCCTATGCCATATTTTGAAGGAGGATGTAAACTACTTTGCAAGGAAATTTGCAGGTATCTTTGTAGATGTAATTCCACAGAACCCTGCGTAAAATACCAGAGCATGGCCTGCGCAACATAGGATTGAAAGTGAGTTTTAAAAAAAATTGCAAAACCAAATACAATTAGTAATGCTACGCAGGGTAATAAAGGGGCATTAAATTTGCACTAAGCATAATGGAGGCATGTTTGCACTAATAATTTTGCACTGGAAATTGAAGAAGAGATGCCATGTAGTGGAGAGATAAGGGCAATGTGAAGTTTCAGATTTTCAATACAAAGATGCACATAGATAATTGGCAAGGATAGACCAGCACAAAGAAAAATAGAGGCCCACATGCAGCATTGGAAGGGCATGCTAAATACAAATTCCAAACATCCCAAATGCAATCACCAGACACCACGCAGGTACAAAGAGAGGTTTAGAAGCTTTGAAAATATAGAGAGGCATATATCCCACATGCAACAGGTATTGGGATTTTTTAGTATTTATATACTAAAGTTCTTGTATAGTTGTTTGAATAAGAAGAAAAGAGGCCTTGGCGGGCCCCTTAGCTGGTAAACTCCTTACAGGCAGTGGGCCCCATATTTTGGGCACCAAGAGATAAAGGCTTTAAAATGAAAAGGATATTAGTCCCACATTTATCCTACATATGCAATTTCAGTTTTATAAATCAAATAATGCTCACATAATAGAATGTGAAGTGAAGAAGAGGCTTTGCACGCGTACGCTCACAGGGGACAAAATTATGCATTGGGAAGCATGCTTTGACAATAAGTAAGAAAATTTTACAGAGAAATGGTGCCAGATGGAAGTGATGACAGGTGTTGCAGGTGGACATGTGGTACTCAGTCATGTAGTTGTGAGGAGATAGCCACCAAAGGAGATAACTGCAAAGACTTAGAGACTAACCACTAGCAGTCTAGTCACACAGTCGCGAGATGCGAGAGGTAACCACCACAACTAGGAGATAATTGTGGTCATCGAGTCACCAGAAGCTGGTGGTTAAGTCAAAATATTAATGAAATTTTGAGACTGAGGTAGTCACCAGGTCGCTGGATCAAACCAAGGTTAAGAGAATTATTCGACGAATTGGAGATACACTTAGCCAGGTTAACCACGGTTAGAGAGGGGTCAGAGGTGATTTAAAATGGAGTTAAGCCCAACCAGTTTGGGCCATCAAATTAAAGTGTGCCACATATTGATTTTTGGTGGAGTTTGAGAATAAAATGCAGAGGATTTCAAAGACAAAATTGAATTAAAATGCTATAGTTTGTGCACATACAAAAAATTAAAGGGTATTTAAATGCTAATTTAAAGTAAAAGTTGCGTGAGAAACTATATCTAAATTGAAAAATCAAAGTGAATTGAAAGTTAAAACATAGTCTTTGTTATAGTTTTTTGAGAAATATTGTATTAAAAGATATGAAAAGGGGGATTTCACAGAGGTTTTTCTAGAGAGAGTAAATTCAGTTTTGAGAAAATGGAGAGAATCAATTCAGTTGGAGAAACGATTGCAGTTCAAGGTAGTTGCAAAGAAGGAATCAGGTTTCTGAAATGGAAGGGATATTTTCTGGAGAAGGACATGTGTCCGTAGCTATTTAATGGCTTTTGGCCATTTCTCCTTTATCTAGATTTTCTTCTGATTGTATCTAGAGGTTGAAAATTTATGCTGCTAGGCAGCTTCCAGGAGTTTTTTCATGCCCAAAACTAGGGCAAAACACAGACAGAATTTTTTTTAAGGACATAAAAAAACATCAACAATGATGACACAATAAAACTGAAGCACTGAGGAAGGGTGAAAACATGATGAAGTTTCTTCTCAAGCTGAAAGGTCAAGTCATAGATTGAGTCAGGGTTATCGATAGGCAATTGCAGAGTCGGTAGTCCAACTCAAAAGATGGTAAGGGAATCTATGGTTTAGTACTGTAAGGACATAGGGGTATACTGACCCCATTATTGGTTGACCTAGAAATCAAATTTTATTAATCCTATTTGATGTCATTGCAATCCTTAAACATTCCTGGTTTAATAAGGTTCTCATAATTACTATATTCTTATCCAATTCTGTTGCGAAATGATGCTCTTAATTTTCTAACCAATTTCATTTCAAGATCATATCAACCTAAAAGGTGTATGTACCTAGGTTAAATCTTAAACAAGTAAAAAGAAGTTTTTATTAACTACTAATTTTATTCATACTAACTAACTACCCCTACTAACTAGCTTACTAACCTAATAACCTACCTATCCCTACCAACTAGCCCATTCCATCACCCATCACCCCTATTCCCAAAGCCCACTTGCCAAGTGGGTGGGGTGTGGGAATATCCCAAGATACCCTTAAGACCTACGAATTACAAGGAGGGAAGCCTTTTCAAATTGCATCGCATGGTTTAAGGAAAAGGTGGGGACCACATAAATTTTTCAATCAAAGTGTAGAAGTTCAAAAATCGAGTCAACCCAAAGTTGACAAGAGAATTTTGCATGGAAGGGAAAGCTATCTAGTCATTGGGATAAGCACTGGCCCCATGTCAGACCCCATATATTACACATGGGTTGAAGGTAAGGAGATTTGGTTTGCGGAAGAATAAAATGACATGTCAGAAATATTACCCATCAACATTTAATAGCATTTTGTTAATGTGACTTCTGTCACTATGTCCTGCACCCATTAATGGGAAGGGATGTGTTTTGCAAGTCATGTTAGGACTTTTATTTATTTATTTATTTAGTGTTTTGTTACTAACAATAAGGTTAGGTTAAGGAGTTAGTGACCTAACTATAGTTAGGAAGAGCATCTTCGGGAGGGAATATTCTTTGTGGTAAAGAGAATTATTTCCCTTCCCATACAAAATCCAGAGAGCATTTTTTCTCTAAAAATCTGGGAAGTAACATTGGAATAATTTGGGTTTAGCTTTTATCATTGGTTTCTTGATTTTATTATAGGAATAGTTAATTGTATGTATTTGATTTATTTTATTAGTGCAATTCTATAAGTGAGCTATCAATTGAATTTTAATATTATTTGATTATTATACTAACTTGTTTAATTTACTGGTATTAACAGCTTATATGCTATGAAAACTTATACATTTCTTTTCTTTTCATTTTTGGGTATCCTTCCACCATGAAAGATAAACTTCATTATTCCAAAGAATAGATTACAATAGTCATGAAACTAAGGACTCTTCATTTACATTATGGTAATCTTTCAAATACAACTAAACATCTTCAAGGTGAGAGGTCTATACCATCAATTGAAAGTATACAATGTTTCTTACTTAAATGAAGCTATTACATAATGAAATAGAGATCTTCACATCCTACTTGATAAGCTTTCAATAAAAACATTACTAAATTCTACAAGAATGAATCTCAATACCAAAGGAGTAACCATGCAACATTAAAGTTGCTCTCAAACAACTAAACCAAAATGGAGATTTCTCCCAAGCCTTTTCACAATCTTCTTGACTTCAAACCTGCAAATACATGGGGAGAACCATGGAAAGCTCACCTCCCGACCAAGATCTCAAGGATACCACCCCCGAGCTTGGAGAACCAAGGCTAAAAAAGTAAGACATCCAAATTGTCACAACCATCACATATGCACAAAACAACAATTAACTCCCAACCAAGGCTTCACAAATGAGTCTTCCAAACCCATTGAAGTAGGGTGAAGGTGGGATTTTCCAAGGAGGAGAATGCCATTTCCTATTCAAAATTTTTGACAAGAATTTTTCTATGCCTTTACAAGGCTACATTGACATTCCTTCCATATACACATTTGGTCATTTCCTCCTCAAGGCAAAGATGACATACATCTTTCCATCCAATCTTCCCTTATCTCCCCCAAAATTAGGATAAAATAAAATGGCATGCAAGGGCACATACACCTTGCATTTCCTCCCTCTTCTCTTGATGAGAAGAGACTCTCACTATAATGGAGAGCCCAACTAACCCCTTCACCCAAGGCCACTTCTTCCCTTCCCAAGGGTAAGTAATGCCTTAAACACCCATGAACAACACTCCCAATCCAAAGGAACAAGAAATGATACAAAATACAATTTCATCTCCAATGCAACACTCAATAACAAGATCTACATACAATAACACTACACAAGATTTACATATAGGAACTCCATACAATATTTACATATATGAACACCATAGAAGATTTTACATGTTCATAAAAACAATAACATACAAAGCTAAAATGCAAGAGTATTTCTCCATTGAAAAAATCCACCAACCTTGGTCCAATAAAAATGGCAAGAATATGGTTGAGAAGAATCCCTTATCCTTTTATTTTCCTTCCTCTAGCCCTAATTGTCTCTAAAATTAGAGAGTGGGTGAACACCCACTAAGTCTCTCCAAACCCTTTAAAAAGACCCCCAGAAGTGTACTCAAGACCTAGCAATCAATGAGATATTCCCTCTAGTCCTTTAGTATTACCTCTTGTCTCCCCTCTTAATTGAGAGTTTAGTAAGGAGTGTGGGACAAGTTAGATGCATGAGGTCATCTCCATTTTCGCCACTTTTGAAAAGTAGGCATTTTGGAGGGCCATAATGGTGATCTAGTCTTTCCCATAGGTAAAATCTAGCCCCCAACCCAAGGTACCCCCTAGGGTTAACTATTTTTGGCCAAAAATACACTCTAGGGTCACTTTTGACCCCTCCAAGGTACCCCTAAAGTTCAAATCCGAGTTCCAACTTGATGTGATCCCTACAAGACATCTATATGCAAGTGGGGATTAATATAACATCCAATAAGGTTTGGTGATTATTACCCAAGCCCTAATTTGACACGTCACCATCCACATGGACAATACAAGTGTCAAGTGACACAAAGAAAATACACATCACATTCACAATGACATGTCTAGTCTACAACATGAATTTAAACTATTAACACACATTTAGATTACGTTTAAAAAAAAGATCACATTACAATGATGTTTTAACCCCTTATTGGATTAAACGTTGACTTACTCAATTCACATGTCTTTAGCCCTGATTCTCCAAATAATTCCATGGTTCTCTTTCCTACATAATAAAATCGAGCATCAGTAGTCCAAGGCAATACTATCACATGAAAATATATATTTTCATATACAATTCATAATTTGCAACATTAGTCAATATGAAAAATTCAATTCTTAAATATACATTTCATCAAGTAATGCTCAAACATGGTGTTTCTATAATCCTAACATTATGACATATTATTCATGCTATCTCCTAACTTTAAAGCATTATCCATGAAATAATCAAATCTAATCATGATTAAGTCTTTCTCATCAACTCACATATCTAATCATGTATAACCAAAATCAACAATATGTTCTAGGTTCTAATCTGCATCAGAATATAATCCACATAATATAATCATCATCATAAATTTTAATCCTTGATTTATAATTAAACATACATAAACTAAATCATCAGAACATGAAATCATTAACTCGCAAGTCACACTAATCATTCTAGATCTTATATAAATCATGATGTAGTTTTATCTAAATTGCATAAACATTAATTTTATCAATTCTAAAAACACCCAAATGGCATAAAATCAAATAATTCCTCAAGTAATAGTTACAAAAATGTTCTGAAACTCAGCAAGGTAATTCATCAACTATCCTTTAACCTTCAAATAATTTCACCTCTCGACATACTTCCAAATCTTGATTATAGTTTTCCTGAACAACTCATATCAACATGTGTACCCAAATTGAAACATCTCACCATTTATCTAAATCAATAATCATAATGTATCATAGGGTCAACATCATGAGTATGGAAAGGGTCGTAAATTATAAATTACCATCATCTAATATAACCAAATCCCTATCAAAAGGGTAAAACCTCCTAATTCATCAAAACAAAAAGCCAATTACTAGGTCTATAAAAATGGTAATTGGAAAAGCTATGATGGGTTTGGGGTGAGGCCTCACATCCTCCCCCCCTAGGCATGAACTTCCTCCTGGAAGTTACCCAATTTAGGGCTAAGGTTCCAGTGTTGACATCTTGTTTAGTTCATTGGATAATTTTCAAATCTTTAATCTCATGCAATGCATAAAGCTAATGATAATACAAGTTAAGGACATGTTTTTCCTTGATTAAGCACTTTTAAAATTTAGAATCAAGATATTGTACAATTGAACTGTCTATCCAAACTTCACAATCTATTATTATTCTTCATTGTTATCACATCTCACCAATAACAAGATCACGTAAGGTAGTACTATCCAACACACTAAATGGGATCTATGTTCACAAGAAAATATACTAATACATGGGACACCTTCCAACTTGACTTAAATGTATGCTAACATCACTCTTGGTGTTTGTTCCTTAAATTTCTATATCTGGAGTATAGTTCCAATATTAAGCTAAATATATCTTTTGCCACTATGACAATCCTTAGTTTATACCAACTTAATATTGTATTTATCGATAGCATCATAATATCTATGCAATGAGATCATAAAATAGTCTTAGAAGGCCTATACATATTGCAACTAGCAAAAGACTCTCACCAAGGGTACAAATATGGTCATAGATAATGCTGATGACAAGGGTGATGGAAAGCTTCTCTACAGTTGTATCCTCATTTATAATAATAAAATGTAATGGATTTCCCAATAAATCTTCTCCCTCATACATCCTATCATGAAATAATTTTCCAATAATCTAACCAAAAGAGCCTCATCACATAATCATGAAATCCATAATTTACAATTTGAACAAAATGATTCAACAATGTAAGATTCAAAAAGTGGCCACATTGGTAAAATTTAATTACAAAAATAAGTAAGGAAAATAAATCCTTGAGGCAAATAAGGATATTAAAACCAAAATTTTGCTAAGCAACTCAACACACAATTTAATTACTTTCACACTGCTAGAAATCACCAAAATAAACTTGCAAAACAAGGTAAAATAAATGAAGAATAATTTTAGCAATCCATACTCTACCATAGTCATTACATGAACTATGTGACCTTTTGAGGTCACTCAAGGGGAGATGGGGAAATCTCAACATACATTCATTATGGCAATATTTAAAATAGACCAATTATGCCCTGATAAAGATAAAGCAATAAGGAAACATTTATTTGGGGAGAGAGGTAGACACAAAAAATTGGAAGACAAGTGCATATTATCATTCTATTCACCTCACAACATCCTTTTCCCCTTGAGAAAAGTTACCACTGCAATGTGGTTCACTAATGTCTTACTCTCAATAACATGAATTACATCATCGTACTTACACAACATTGAATAGCCAACACCCTTAGACCAATGTGTCATAAATCAACACTATTAAAACTTCTACAGGAGCATTTATTTTATGAATATAGGAAAGACTAGAAACACGATTACCAACATAATAATTCCATGAGTACATTAACTAGAATATTTATTACACATGAGTATTTTCAATCATCATAATTACGTAAAACTTCTCAAATGGCTCCATTTGGTGATTTGACACTCGATGTCCACAACAACCTTGCCTAGGTTAGGTGAGCTAGATGATTTCCTAGGATACCTCTCTAATCATAATAGGCATTACATTAATTAATTTATATTACTATGCATATATTCCATTATTCTACTTGATACTTATTTCTTACTACATTCCCAAGCATAATTCATTAAATCACGAGGGTTGCTTACAATTTTATACTTAGTGTAAAGAAATATTAGCATTTTATACTTTAATGGTTTGATGACTATCCATTAGGATAAAATTCATTTCACACACAATTATGTCCTATGGTTCGTCAGGTCAACTTTCTCCATCTTTGATGTAGCCCAAATAACATTAACATTCAGAAGATACACAACAAAATGTTATAGAATTTGAATTATTCATTAACTTCTCCAACTTACTCTGCCTGTATAATGAAATAAAACTCCTACTTAATACAATTCCAAAAATTACCATATTTGGCAGTTTTTCAGGAAAAATAGATTTTTCCATTTTTGGTAATTTTTAAAACTCATCCTATGAATCTTGATTTTTCCCAAGAAAAGTTCCCAACTAAGGAAATTCAAATTGCCAACTAATCCACGAAATCAGAAACATGATTTTGGATTTAATACAAAAACAAAACTCAAAAAACTAGAAAGAAAAAGAAAAAGCCAATTTTGGAGGTCAAGATGAAATTTTAGGCTCCCAAAAAATGGTCGAAACAACCACCAAGATAGTTGGCTAAGTTGGAATTTCCATCAACTCTAGCTCACGAATCTGCCTGTAAAATTTCAGCCAAAACCCACATCCGAGTCAAAAGTTATGACCCTCTAAAGCTCCTGCATCAATCTTATACATGATAAACTTTAGTTTTTATTCATTTCGATTGGGCACGTCTATCCTAAGGATTTATATTCTCATAACATATTTCCCATACCATGGCATAAGGGACCCCACATGCTTGTGGTAGTTTCCTACCCCACTCATTTATATCATAGAAGGATTTATATGATTTTCTCATACTAAAGTGAAAAGATATTTTACATCTCCTCTTAATTTACACACACTTAATTGCATCTTTATTCCTTAGAGGTGGATCATGGTGCAAGAAGGTTCTGGTAATTTAATTTTTTTGAACTAGCTTCTCAAGTCACAAGGAACTACCCAAAAGTAAAATTTCTTATGAGATAAATTACATTCTTCTATTTATAATCGCATTACCAAGGCTCCATCACTAATGCACTAACAATTAGCACAACATGGAATAGTCTATTTATTTATGCTCGATAAAATGTATACTATCATGTTCTCCCATTTTAATCTCTATCATTGATTTTCCAAAGTTTCATTACAATTCATATTAATTACCTTTTAATACACTAAAAAAAAATTCATTGATTCCTAGTTGACATATACCTTCTGACAATTCATAAATAGCTAACAAATTATTAGGACATAAAAGATTTATGGGTTACATATCTACCCTTGAGTTTGTATTAACTTGAAGTGTATCATGATAAGGGTCTCCATATTTAATTACTAAAGTGGCTCTATTTACATATGCATTTTACTAGCGTATTATAGTCATAGGCAATGAGATTGGTTGGTGATCTGATATTATTTTCTTAAAAATCCTCTTAAAATAAAAATAAAAATAAAAATAAAAAAGGATTGGATCCCACTAACAATGAGCATCATCCCTTCATATCCCTCTCAAGTCATTTATCTAGGTAAATTTAGTATACTATTTTATATGCGTACCTTATGCGATAACATGTGTTTCATTTCACATTGACCCTTTAATTACAATATTCTTATGTACCTCGTCCAAATCTTATACATAAAAATTGTAGGTCTTCAAGTGATTATTGGACTCAAGACCACCTAGTGTTGCAAAACTTGGCTCTGATACCAAATGTCATGCCCAAAACTTGGGCAAAACACACACACAATTTTTTTTTTTAAAGGACATAAAACAACATCAATAATGATGACACAAAAAAACTGAAGCGCTGAGGGGGGTGAAAACATGGTGAAGTTTCTTCTCAAGATGAAAGTTCAAGTCATAGATTGAGCCGGGGTTATCGATAGGCGATTGCAGAGTCGATAGTCCAACTCGAAAGATGGTAAGGGAATCTACGGTTTAGTACTATAATGACACAGGGGTATACTGACCCCATTATTGGTTGACCTAGAAATCAAATTTTATTAATCCTATTCGATGTCATTGCAATCCTTAAACATTCCCGGTTTAATAAGGTTCTCAAAATTACTATATTATTATCTAATTCTGTTGTGAAAGGATGCGTTTAATTTTCTAACCAATTTCATTTCAAGATCATATCAACATAAAAGTTGTACGTACCTACATTAAATCTTAAACAAGTAAAAAGAAGGTTTTATTACCTACTAATCTTATTTAAACTAGCTAACTACCCCTACTAACTAGCTTACTAACCTAATAACCTACCTATCCCTACTAACTAGCCCATCCCATCACCCATCACCCCTATTCCCAAGGCCCACTTGCCAAGTGGGTGGGGTGTGGGAATATCCCAAGATACCCTTAAGACCTGTGAATTACAAGGAAGGAAGCCTTTTCAAATTACATCGCAGGGTTTAAGGAAAAGGTGGGGACCACCTTAAGTTTTCCATCAAAGTGCAAAAGTTCAAAAATGAAGTCAACCCAAAGTTGAAAAGAGGATTTCACATGGAAGGGCAAGTTGTCTATTCATTGGGATAAGCACTAGCCCCATGTCAGACCCCATATATTACACATGGGTAGAAGGTAAGGAGATTTGGTTTGGGGAACAATAAAATGACATGTCAGATATATTAGCCATCAACATTTAATAGCATTTTGTTAATGTGACTTCTGTCACTATGTCCTATGCCCATTAATGGGAAGGGATGTGTTTTGCAAGTCATGTTAGGAATTTATTTATTTAGAGTTTAGTAACTAACAATAAGGTTAGGTTAGGGATTTAGTGAATGAACTATAGTTAGGAAGAGCATCTTGGGGATGGAATATTCCCTGTGGTAAAGAGAATTATTTCCCTTCCCATACAAAATTCAGAGAGCATTTTTACTCTAAAAATCTGGGAAGTAACATTGGAATAATTTGGGTTTAGATTTTATAATTGGTTTCTCAATTTTATTATAGGAATAGTTAATTGTATGTATTCGATTTATTTTATTAGTGCAATGTAGTAAGTGAGCTATCAATTGAATTTTAATATTAGTTGATTATTATACTAACTTGTTTAATTTACTAGTATCAACAACTTATATGCTATGAAAACTTATACATTGTTTTTATTTTCATTATTGGGTATCCTTCTACCATGAAAGATAAACTTCATTATTCCAAAGAATATATTACAATAGACATGAAACTAAGGACTCTTCATTTAAATTATGGTAATCTTTCAAATACAACTACACATCTTCAAGATGAAAGGTCTATATCATCAATGGAAAGTATACAATGTTTCCTTCTTAAATGAAGCTATTACATCATGGAATATAGATCTCCACATCCTACTTGATAAGCTTTCAATAAGAACATTACAACATTCTAGAAGAATGAATCTCAATACCAAAAGGAGTAACCATGCAACATTAAAGTTTCTCTCACACAACCATACTAAAATGAAGATTTCTCCCAAGCCTTTTCACAATCTTCTTGACTTCAAACCTAAAAATACATGGGATTAATATAAAATCCTATAAGGTTTGGTGATTCTTACCCAAGCCTTAATTTGTCATGTCACCATCCACATGGACAATACAAGTGTCAAGTGACACCAAGAAAATACACATCACATTCACAATGACATGTCCAGTCTACAACATGAATTTAAACTATTAACACACATTCAGATCACGTTTACAACAAATATCACATTACAACGACGTTTCAACCCCTTATTAGATTAAACATTGGCTTACTGAATTCACATGTCTTTAGCCCTGATTCTCCAAATAATTCCATGGTTCTCTTTCCTACACACTAAACTCAAGCATCAGTAGTCCAAGGCAATAAAATCACATGCAAATATATATTTACATATACAATTCATAATTTGCAACGTTATTCAATATGAAAAATTCAATTCTTAAATATACTTTTCATCAAGTAATGCTCAAACATGGTGTTTCTATAATCCTAACATTATGACATATTATTCATGCTATCTCCTAACTTTAAAGGATTATCCATGAAATAATCAAATCTAATTATGATTAAGTCTTTCTCATAAACTCACATATCTAAGCATGTACAATCAAAATCAATAACATGTTCTAGGTTCTAATCCGCGTCAGAATATAATCCACATAATATAATCATCATCATAAATTTTAATCCTTGACTTATAATTAAGCATACATAAACTAAATCATCAGAACATGAAATCATTAACTCGCAAGTCACACTAATCATTCTAGATCTTATATAAATCATGATGTAGTTTTATCTAAATTGCATAAACATTAATTTTATCAATTCTAAAAACACCCAAATGGCATAAAATCAAATAACCAATTCCTCAAGTAATAGTTACAAAAATGTCCTGAAAATCAGCAAGGTAATTCATCAACTATCCTTTAAGCTTCAAAGGATTTCACCTCTCGACATACTTCCAAATCTTTATTATAGTTTTCCTGAACAAATTATATCAACATGTGTACCCAAATTGAAACATCTCACCATTTATCTAAATCAATCATCATAATGTATCAAAGGGTCAACATCGTGAGTATGGAAAGGGTCATAAATTATAAATTATACACATCTAATATAACCAAATCAATATCAAAAGGGTTAAACATCCTAATTCATCAAAATGTAAAGCCAATTACTAGGTCTATCAAAATGGTAATTTGCAAAAGCTATGATGGGTTTGGGGTGAGGCCTCACAATTTTGAGTCTTATTTTTTGTGTTCTTGGTCTTGCAAGTGTATAGAACTAGATGATTTTTTAATGAGAAACAAACGGAATCCCTTTTCACTGCTTGTCAGATGTCTTTGTATGTATTGTTTTGATTCTTGTATATTAACTTGTAAGGCATGTTAATGTACCAGTTATAAGGTAGCTCTGGGTTTCAATTTGAGTTTCTTTCAAGGAGAAAGTAAATCTTGTTTTCAAATTCTGAGAATTCTAGATTTGCATATGAATCTGATGTCTAGGTATTGAAATTAGAAGAATGGCTTGCAAGGAATTTCATTCGGGTTTTTGAGTTTGGAGTTAGCATTTTTTGGGAATGCACATTTATATGACTCTGTTGCCCAATAGATAAGGCACTAGTCTTTGCTTGACTGGCAGTTTTCTTCATCAATCAATTATTCAAATCACTTTTAAATTTTTGTATGAGAGCTTGAATGTCTATGTCTTAGATTCTATGAATGTAAGGGTACATTTTAGTTTCTTTAAAGAAGAATTCCATGGGTTAAACTGCCTGAGTCTAGAACTTGAAGAGAAGAAGGATTTCATCCTTGTCACATTGGCCATTTTCCTAGTTCTTAGCAGATCATGTAGGTGGGATCCTGCATAAGATTGGTTGAGTTGAACTCCAATATCTTATAAGTCTTAGAACTATCCACTTTCACATCTGCATAATGAGGTTTAGCTAGTGTAATGCTCCACCAGGGAACACAGGATAACTTAACCTAAACATGACACTAAGTTTACAGAATAAATTTTTTTTTTAATGTTTACAAACAATAATGATAACAATGCGGAAGTAACACAATGAAGTACATGACATACATGAAATACAACTCATACATAATTAACACTTCTCGAGGGTTCCTTGATGTAGAATTATGTAAACAGACTAATCTACGATTAACAATAATAAATCATTGACATAATGATTACATAATCTGAAACCAATAACATACATCTCATAATAAATGATTACATATACATCTGATACCATAAGGTATACTACCTAATCAATGTCCACTGCACAAGTCGCAAGGTATGTAATAATACAATGCATCCTCCATAAGATGATAACCAATATATACATATGGTACAAAACACATCTCAAGTAACTGAACATATCTCCAAAGACTAAGAATATGAAACAACAACAAGGAACATCCAAGAATGAAGAAGAATCTATCAGAATCTCATTGGAAATAAGAATCACTACCACCTGACCACGTGGAACCAAAGGTCCACTCCCACCATGCTGAGGAGATAGTAACAAGCCCATCACACGGGGTATACAACATGAATGCAAGAAAGGTATACATGACCTCATACTCAAATGTAAAGGAAGCTCCTAGAAGCACTCTAAACCATAACAATGAACACTAAATAGCACCAGAGGTATTGACACATGTAGGATAACCTAAGATGTATATAGGAAGGTGTCATCATGTATGTCTAACCCTTGAGTTAAGTCCTATCAATCCCTCAATGGATTCCAGCACCCAAGTGACCATACACGACATCAATGACCTTTCAAATAGATAAGATCACTAATGATGCCCAAACCCACACCTCAAAAGGGGGCAAGCATCATCTCATCCTCCATCTTAGCCTATACTAGCACTCAAGCATGGGTGAGGCATTAATCTTATTAGTTTAATCTAGTGCATCCTAATTAGATTATTTATATTATCACTTGTTACCACTAATTACAATAAGCAAATCCTAGCAGCCACTTGTGGGCTCCGGTACTTATTGCAAGCCACCTCCTACTATACAACTACGATTACCTACCCTAGGTTCAAAAAAGAGTATTGTAAGGATAGATCATAAGTCAAATCACATCCTGTACATTTAGGTGCACATAGGTTCTCAGTAATCATAAAACATCCACAGTGTCCTTACAGGACCAAACAATACATCAAAACTGAATTAGGTTGGGTTTAACAAATCAGGACTATGACATTATCATAAATCACAAACTAATCATAACAATAACACCATACAGAAAGTACAATCCCAAAACCTCTAGTTTTAAGTCCTAGGGTCATCTAGCCCAACAGATACCTAAAAACATGATAACACAAAAGAACATATAATTCATTTAAACATGCACCAAAAACACATCATGGTATAGTTCATATTCAAAATGCATTAAATTAAATACAATATTAACGTAGGAATAAATAAATTTATAATCCCTAATCATGCAAATTCATTTATTCACTAAAATTACTATCCAACAATAATTAAATATTCTACATTGGTAAAACGCTAACATTCCCTATAGATCTATTTATAAAAACAACATATAAATATATCTAATAAATAATTACCAATTTAGGTATAATTATAAAATTATAAACTTCCCAGGTGCAACATAAACATCAATCTACACCGTCCAATAATAACTCTAATTAACTTAATTAGCACCATTGGATTTAACGATTAACATTAGTCCATTTCTAACCATGACAAAATAAATCCCCTCTTGGCTTATAAATTAATGAAAATATTAATTCCCCCTTTTAGAAAAATAATCCCTTTTTAAAAGAAAATCCTCATTTCACCAATTTAACTAATTTAAAACAAATTCAAAAATTACCCATAACTAATCTAACATTAACTCTAAATTAATTTAAAAATTAATAATAAATTAATTTTGAATTTAATCATAAATCAATTTAAAATTAAATTAATTAATTTAAAATTAAATAAACTAATTTAAAGATTAAACAAAATTTAATTAACTAAAATCATATTAAACAAATTTAATTAAACTAAATTAAATAAAATTTAATTTAAAATAAACTTAAATAATATAAAATATATTAAAAAAAAAACAATATAAAATAATACCTATGGGGGGGTCCCTGTGGCCTCCACCCCCTCTAACTCACCACTGTCGCCTCGCTTTGGGAAAACTGCCGACAGTCCTAGCCGTGCGGCGGCAGGGTACTTGCCGTAAGGTAGGCCCTGCCTCCCACAGTAGGGTACACTACGCGTGGTTCCCTTGGAGATGGGGACAGGGGGGTGCAGTGGCCACCGACACCCGCCCTCCAACGCATGTAATAATTTTTTTTTAAAATACATTTTTTTAAATTTCTTTTTAAAGCAAAACAAATACTTTGCAATCCTCTTTTTTTTAATTTAATTTTTCCGAAAATGGAAATTATATAATATATTTTATGTTTTTTGTCTTTTTCTCTTTCTTTTAGACTGGTGTAAATTTTATTTTCTTTTCTCTGTATAATTCCAAAGAGCATATATTTTTTTTTGAAACCAATATACTTTACACAAAGCTATTAATTTTCAAGCAAGAATTTAATTTCCTCTATACTCCTAACTATAGGGAATTTGAATTTTCCCATTTAAGGGCTTTCCATAGGGTTTCTTCTAGCGAAATTTTGACAACATATCCTTACTAGGTTAAGATATATTTTTCTTTAAAAAAATAAGGATCTAGGTTTACAAAATTACACATTTCGATAATAATTTTAAACTAGAAACCCTTATACCCATTTGCACCTAGTGGTATAAAATGAAACCCTTTATTCCCACAAGCACAGATCTGACATTCAAGCTTGAATAAACATACTAAATTGATATAAGAACATATTTTCCAAAAGAAATCATCAAAACACATAATAAACAAGCAAGGAATGATCACAAAAAGGATCCTATCTTTTTGGATGCATGGAAGATGGGGATCTGAAAGCTAGAATTGACATGAACAAGACCCTCCCTCAATAACTGATGAGAGAAACACAATGCAAAAATTCAAGAAAGACAAATTTCCAAATTATGCTCCAAAACCAAGCACACCAAAGGTTTCCAAAAATGCTCCGAAAAACTTGTTATCCTCAAATGAGAGAAGAATCCCCCTAATGAGGATCAACTTCTCCTAATTAAGCAATCCCTAATGACAACACCTTCAGTTAACTCCTAAAAGGACTCCTCTCCAAAATTGAAAGTAATTCTTTAATTTATAATTAAAATATCTAATTACTTGCACAACTCAACTTTGACTAACCAACCCAAGTTGCATTTTGAATTCAAACTCTAAACTCACTAATGAACTTGGACATGAAATTAATAAAAATATTGAATTAAATAACTTAAATATTTAAAACACAATTATCCATGCAACTTAATATTTAATTATTTAATAAATCATAAAAGCATATTTACTCTAATTGTTAATTAGATATTCAATTAAATATTAATATTCAATAATTACACTTTAATTAACCTTTCAATTAAACATAGGTATTTAATTTAATTTTCAATTAATTAAATACCTTATATTTAATAATTAATTGGAATAATATTCAATTAAATAAATAAAATGATATAACACCCACATAATCACATCAAGCACCTGAAATTGAAAACAAGAAAAATCAAACATGCTCAAGGAAAGGGATACACAAATTCCTATCAACTATACAAATTCGGTAAGGTAGCCAATACAGATACTTGTCCACTAACTAGGACAATTAGGTTTAGGATAGGATTTGGACGTGAAAACTATCTCCCCTCTCTTACCATTGAGATTAATGCAATAGGGCATGCTAACTCCTACCAATTCAGGAAAGTTGTAGCCCGGTACATGCAAACCTGTCATCACAAAGATGAACATACATGCATATATATAATATTGTAAACAATGGTTGAGACCAGGTTATCATGTGGATCTCGCCGAAGCAAGTAACTACTTCTTTGTCCCATACCATACCAAGCACATCAAACAGTAATGAAAAAATACAATTATCAATGTGCATATAAATCTAAGGTCAGTATTGTCAAAAAACCATAATTGAAATGAAATCCTAACATATACATAAGCATCATAAAATAACCCTAAATCACATATACACAGAAGATACAACATGATAATAATGGATCAATAACATACTAACATATATACATAAGTATCCTTAAGATCAACTAAAATAACCACATATACATCAAAATGCCTAAAAGAGTTTGGCATCTAAAAACTGAAAAGCAAACTAAGAGGTGGGTATTACAGCTAGTGAGTTATATGTATGTAGATTTTAGGTTGTTCTAGGTGTACCTGCCTGAGTGTGTGGAGCTCGAAGAAAATGGATGGTCAAATCCTCATCAATTAGTCTTTTCTTGCCCCTCAGTTTGCAGGAATGAGCTGACTCTTGCGAGCTAGACAAAAATCCACAGGTATGGTTTGCATTGTCACTTTTAGAACTGAGGGATACAAGAAAAATCGCTAACAAATAAATATTGAGATGGACTTTTCCTCACTTTTCTAAATCCTCCCACAATCAGGTTAAGAGAAAGAGTCAAGAAGAGGAATCTGAAATTTGTTTCAGATTTTTGAGAGAAGTTATCATGGACATTGCCTTTTAGTTGTAGCGAATTAAAAAATACTATGCAACTTTCCTGGTTAGAAGCAAACCTAGTATTGAAAGAAAATTGAAAATGGCTCTTATTGTTTGAGAAATTTCCTCTACAAGGAGGTGGTGACTCTATAAGAAAAGAATCTGATGGAGCTACAAAAACAACTCTAGATGTGCCTTGTTCCCAGTCAAGAAGAAAAGGAACAGCTGCTGCAAAATTTGTCCAGGTAATCCTCTTGTTTGTTGAAAAGAAAAGGTTCCTTAATAAGTGAATAAGCCAATAGATGGAAGGAAAAAAATACATTGAAGTCTTACCATACTTATGGATTCAAAGTTCACATTTAGAAATCAGAAGTATGTTGTGTTATTTCAAATGAGTGATTGCATGAAATCAGGTGAAAATATTTGGAACAAGAATAAGATTGTATTGCTGAGTTAGTGGTTTAAAAATGGAAATCTCAGCTTTCATGGAGCAAGATATATTTTCTAGCTCTAAAATTTGTGAGCAAGATTTTGAAATTGTTAGTAGAGAAAAGGATACTTCATTTATAAATCAGAGAATCCAATAGAAATGCTTGCAAATTCTGAGATATGATGTAGGACAAAGAGAGGAAGAATCAGTATCTATGTTCTATGAGAAATTTTGTGAAGATTGCAATAAGCTTCCGGTGGGTGTTGATCCTCAAGAATCTGCATATGTTGAGTTGTTTTTGGAACTTAGTATGCCTGAATCAGTCAGTTGTCTGCATATCATTGAGAAGAAGTATTCAAATGTGTTAAAAGATGGATAGATGAAATTGAAAATGTTGAGTCTGAACTTAGTTATGTTGAGGATGTTGAATCTTATAGTGCTGGTGAAAATGTTGATAATGCAGACTATTTTGCTGATAATGAAGTAGTTGAACATCAGATTGATGAAGATGAATTTTTAGTAAATAATTTTTTCTTTCAATCTATAGATTTTTCTTCTATTCAGCATAATAGTGTAGACTTCTTGTCTCAATTTAAGGAAGACTTTAGTGAGCACCAAGAGAATGACTATGATGCAAAAAGAAGTTGTTGCAGTGATTTCCTTGCACAAGAAGATAAGAGCCACAAAGTTTCAGTCCTTATTTCAAATAAGGAAGATTGTACTCAATCAATGTTATTAAATGGGGATGTCCATTAGAGCATTTGTGAGGAATTTGTAGAAGAAAAGGATAAATAAATGTCAGATTTTGAAAATGGATGTGCATATGTTGTCCCAACACCAACACCTTTTCATACAACTGATTATTTTGATGAGATCATTAAGGATTTTCTTTTTGAAAATAATAATTATAGTTGTTCTTCTTTGCGAATTGAAAACAATGATTATTGTTGAACTCGTAATGATGCTGATTCAGAAATTCCCAACCTTGAGGATGAATGTGATATCGAACATTATTGTGGATATAATGAAGTTTTTGAACCCACTCTTTGATGAAGAAGTAGATATGAATCAACCAATGCTTTGCTATTCAGATTTTGAGAAAGGTTTCCATGTAGCTTCGAATCCTTTGTATGAGGACAAGGTTGAAAATTTAGTTGATCTGAATGGTATATTAGATTATGAAAAGAATAACTATGGGAACAAAGATGAAATGTCTAATTCAACTTCCTTTCATTCTGATCATTCTTCCTCTAATGTTGACCTTGAAAATTATTGTAGTTTGAAAATGAATGAAGCTTCTCATGGTGAACTAAGTATGAAATCAGATGTTATGGTTCAACATGTTTCCCCTGATTTTTTGCATGATTCATATGAGGTTGAATATGAATAGTTTTTTTTTTATATCTAGGCACGTGCTCAAGTGAACCATCATGTTTCCAGCCATGAGAGTGAGCTGGAATGTTTATTGTTTCATAAAGATAGTGATATTCAAGGGTGTGATGTTGTGATATCACAGAGTGATCAACATATGCAGTGATTCAGTGCTTTTTTTTTTCCAAGTAGTGGTAAGTTTTCTGATTGTGATTGGTTTGATATGATGAAGATGAATAACAGTGTTTTTGATCACACACTTGGAAGCATGAGTTTCAGTATACCTTGGATTTTTGGAGATAAAAATCAAATGTTTAATAGAGGTAAGAGCTGAAGTCAGTTTTGGGGCTTTGAAGCTTTTTAAATAAGCTTCACTTTTGTACAGTTTCCTTCTTTCCCTTTAGTTGTGTATTGTCCTTGCATTCAATAAACAGGTTCCTAGTTTTTGAGTTGGGAAGGAGAAGAGAGAAATATTAGATAAAATCTGATTTGATTTTGTGAATGGTCTTCTTCTACCATGAGATTCTGAAAGTTCTCTGCATGCCCGCGTGGGGAACATGTCCACATTCGGAGCCACTATTGGTACTAAAAAATACAACAATGATTTTTGAGTGTTTTATTAGTGCTTTGCATTTTGACCCCCTATAAGTGCTTTTTGAGCCTATCTGCCTGGATGGAATTTTGAATTTTTTCATACATTTTAGGTTTTTGTCACTCTTTTTTAGGCATATGAAGATATCCTAGTTCATGATTTTCAAGTTTTGAGTCAGTTAGTGATGTCTTGTTTTAAGCACTCATCAAATTCTGCATTTACTGCCGAAGTGTCAATTTACTATAATATGCCTAGTTTGCATTTGAATAAATTGCATCTAATTGAGTTTCATGGGTCACCACTTTGGGAATGTTTAGTATGCATATCATAGGGCTTATGTTCCAAAACCCAATTCATTTCAAATCCATTTGATAGATTTTTTGATTCCCCAAAGCTGGTCTTTCAGAATTGTTAAGTTCTCTGTCATGCTCAAATTTCTTAATAGTGTACTTTGAGCTTTTGTAAGTTGCACCCAGTTGAATACCTTATATAATTGAGTTCTCCCTTGTGTTGGAAACATGAAAGTGTACCTATTTGAAGAGTTTTAGACCCGTACAAATCCAAATGTCCTCTTTGCCAGCTTGATTCCTAGTCCAAATTCTGCATATTTATTGAGCTTAAAATCAGAAAAGTTGTAAGGTGCTAACACATTTTGTAAAGTTTTCAGTCAAGAGGGGAAATATATTATAATTTGTACTAGATATTGTAAGAAGTCAGAAAAAAAAAATTGAGAGATCTTTTGCAGGTTATTGAAGAGGTTATCACTGATTACTTTTTGTATACTGAAATAAGATTTTCTGAATTTAATACAAGAATCCAAATTCCAATCTCTCATGTATTATGTGTCATATGAGTTATGAATTTTATGATTCATTAGCATATTTTTCTCTGTGTTTATGTACTTCCTTGAGAGTTCTAATCTAGGATTAGATTAAATTAGGCTCTGATTATGCATAGATTCATTTGACACATGCTAGGATTCTATTAGTAGTAGGGGTTTTTGGATGGTTGTGTTACGATTTGAAATCTCTGGTGAACATTAATTTCAATATACTGTATCTGAGTAAGAATATAGCCCAATGGATAAAGCACTGGGCTGAAGCTAATAAGTTTTGTTTTATTTCATATCTAGTTACACATTGGTTGTGTTTTCCTATAAGTAAACATTTAAAATCCGTTAAGTCTACATTTGTGTAAGTTTGTTACAACTTCTATCTCATTCTCCATTTCAAGGTTGATGTTCAATGGATAATTAGCCCATTATCAAGTATCTCCTAGTCATGTTGAGTTATTGTGATATTACTACTTTATAGTACCAGATTGGATATATTAATAGGTATTACAGGGTATCCTCCCCTTGGTGTAGTAGGACCTAAAGAGTAGAAGTATTAAGTGAGTGCTTGTTAGTTGGTCCTTTTCTTATATGAATAAATATTTTGAGGTGGGTCGTCTATAAAAGTAGTCATAAAGGGAAGAGGTTTTTTTAATTACAACATAAAAAGGAACCAACAAAATGGTGACTCTTCTGTGGACATAGTTTTTCATTGCAATAAGCAAGTAAGGTTTCTCAAGTTGAGATGGACTCATGGCCTTCTTACTTATCAATACCAGTCAGTTAACCATTATAATATAGAGTTTTATCTTTGCATATCCTAGTTGTTTGTATTACCTTTGGAAATATATAGGGATAGATGCTTAGAATGTGTTGATATCTGTGACCCGTGAAAACTTTCCATAACCAAATTTGTTACTAAGAGTTAGTGTGTATTTTCCTAGTTTTTTTTGGGTGGCAACTTGAAGAAGTCTTTGTATCAGTGCTAAGTTATTATTATTTGATACACCATTTTCTAGCTAGGAGTTACAAAAATACTAGATCAAGGATGAACAATCATCCTGAAAATGAGTTGGAAGGTGAAATCCCATCCACTTCTAGAGCTGAGAAATCTGTAAACAGAAATACTGTTGGAGATACTCCCCGAACTTGGAGACAAAGGAGGAACACAAGAATGGATGCTGCCATTCCTCCTAATCATGAAGAAGAAAATGTAGAAGTTGAACAAAAATACAAACAGGATTGGGAGCTTATGGTGAGTATTACTCTTAGAGTGAAAGGGTTGATGATGTTCCTAGTATACCAGAAAGGTGGTTCATGGTAAATCTGAGGGACATGAGACAAGGTCAAGATCCAAGAGTAGAGGTGAAGAGAATAGGAATGATCCAAGTGATCTAAGATCTCCCTCATCTGAAAGACCACATGCCCATCATCATAGAAGAGAGAGAACCATCATGGACGAAAATTCAGAATCTCACATGACTCTGGTAGACTCTAAGGGGATTTTTGAGGAAGTGGGTGAACTATAAATGAATATTTGAGAGAAGATTGCCTTGAGGAAAAAAAAAGAAAAAGAAAAGGAAGAGAGAATTAGACATGCCCAAATTCAATCTAATCAATTGAAAATCCAGCTCCAAGATTTGGAAGCTATGAATGCTACTATTATACCTAAGAAACTTGAACATGAACCTATTGTTCAATAATTATATGACATACCAAAGTCCAAGGACAAAGGTAAACAAAAGGTAGCAACACTCGAGATAAAGGAGCCAATGAAAAAAGAGAATACAATGGATCCCATGATTAAGTTGGACACTGAGATGGAGAGAGCCAAAAGAGAGAGGGAAATAATAACCAAGGAGTTAGAGAAGGTTGAGTTGGAAGCCTCTACTCTTGAAATGAAAAATAAAATTTAATTTCTCAGACAAGCCTTTGATTCTCATCATGTTGGTGTTGGTCCTAAATTGTCTATAAATTCAGGAATGAATTTGCCACCACCTGTTGGTTCTCAAAGTGCTACAACATCAAATGCTCAAGGTAATATCTCATCTCAAGAAACACCTGTCTATACTGAAAGGTACAAAAAAATTATTTTCCTTAGCATCCCTAGTTATCCTAATGAGATTCCTAAAGAGATTAGGGATAAACTTCCTAAATTTGCTGGAAATAATATTATAACATGGGAAGAACATTTGAAACATTTTATGGATATTATTAATCATTATGAAATTGCACATGATGATGTTATGATGAAGTTATTTGTGCAATCATTAACTAAGGATGCTAGGGGCTAGTTTAGAGGATTACCCCATGAATGTATTGGGTCCATGGATGAGATGAAGGAATGTTTCATGGACAAATATGGGGACAAGACTAATGAAGGGTTCATGTTGAACGAGTTAAGCAAGATAAAGAAGAATGCTAATGAAGAAGTGGTGGAATTTAATATCAGATTCCAAAGGGTAATTCACAAGTTGCTACAAGTAATGAGACAGGATGACAACGTATGTCTTACTGCCTATCTTAATGATTTTGATGAAAAAATGGGTTATTTGTTAAGAGATAAGAACCCTAGAAATATTAGGGAAGCATATAAGGTAGCAGTTAACATGGAGACAAACATAAGAGTTTATGGGAAAGTGGGCAGGAAAGAAGATTGGAAACCCACCAGGTATAATAAGAAAGAATCAGATAAACCCCTAAGTTCAAAACCTAAGGAGGATGATAGCCTAAAATTGATTCTGAAATCTTTGAAAAATCTAAATCCTTGAGAAAGTAGCCACACTAGAATTCCAAATAATGATAAACCTTCCTATGGAAATTTCAACAGACAACCTAATGCAAAATTATCCTTATACTACTCAGTGGAAAGATGGGAAAGCTATTATCCCATAGAAGAAGGATAAGTCTGAGGAAAAATCTTGACCCCCTGCACAAGACCTCTGTAAATATGTGTAGTGAAAATCCCTAGTGTGTACCTTGTCAGTCTTGACACAACCCTAAATATTGTGTTATTTCTACCAGAGTTTCTGCAACTGAAGAGAATGAAAAGCCAGAAGAGGATGAATATGATGATAGTGGTTGTGCTATGACTTCCCCACTTGTAAATTATGAAACATATTATCAGCCTGATGATTATGACATATAGCATTGGGAGATTGATAATATGAGATGTAATGCTGAAGGATGTTATGAGACCCATTTTTTGAGAAGGCCATCTGATGAAGAAATTGATGAGATCGCAGCTAATATGGTAATTATGTTTTAAGAAACAAATTAGTTGGAAATTCATATGGAAAACCTGCTGGTATCTTTATCAAGAATACCCCAAATAGTGCCAAGAAGCCATAAGAAAAGGAGAAACAAGCTGAAGGTACAAACAAAATTTTGATTAAGAAGGGAAATAAGCCTACTGGCCCAAATATGTATAAAGAAAAGATGAAAACACTAGAGAGTTGCATACCTTATCCAAAAAAGGAGGAAAAACCACATAGGGGAAATGAAGCTAAACCTACTACTCAAGCAGAAGATGTGGATTGCATAAATCAGAAATCAGACATCTCTTATATGACATACACCCTTGTGGATATGGGACAACTTTTGGCTCAGATAGCTGTTAAGGTGCCTCTATTAGAAATGATGAGGATAGGAGAGCATAAGGAAAAGAGTCTGGCATGGGTGAAGAGTATTAGGTTTGCCAAAACTATGGGACCAGAACAAAATAAGAAAAGTGTTAGACACTAAGGATAAATCATCAAAGGATTCTGATGAAATTGTATCAAAGATTCCTCAAATCTATTTAGATACCAATATTTTTATCACTACTACATAAATTGTTCATCCCTTTTTCCTAACATTGTTAATAAATGGAAAAATGTTGAAGAACTGCATGATTGAATTTGGGGCATCCAACACTGTTATGCATGCAAAAGTCATGAGGTCTATGGGGCCAATATTAGACACTGCACATGGGAGGTGCCAGGCTATGGATTCCAGAGAAGTGACTATCATAGGCACTATTAAGGCCTTGCCTTACAAATTGATAGCTTTCCTAGATAAAGTACTAACTATGAGTGTGTTGGTTGTAGACATTCCTCCCCACTATGAAATGTTATTATCAAGAAAAGGGAGTGCATCCATGGGGGAAGCATTCAATGTGATTTATCAATTTCCACTTTCAACATAAATAGTGAAAATATCAAGGTATCAAGGGAAAATAGAACTCCTCATATGATTGAGGAACAAGATGATAAAAATATGAACTGTTTCTTGGATACTGAGATGGGGTCATTTCAGGTGCAAGAAAGTCAAGCTGAAAAGGGATCACAAATTGCATTATTTTTAGAAGATGTAAGTAATTTATCTGAATGGACTAGGTTATGGATAATGTATTTTGATGGTGCCAGTTCTACGAAAGGGGCTGGTGCTGGAGTTTTGTTGATATCTCCCTTTGGAAAAACCTTCAAATTTTCATTTTCTCTGATGTTTAATTGTACAAATAATGGTAAAATATGAGGCCTTGTTGATAGGTCTTAGATTAGCTGCAAGACATGGGATCAAATGTATCAGATTTATTGGAGACTCTAAGCTAGTGGTATCTTAGATCAAATCCAAATATTCATCAAAGAACCATAGATTGAAGCAGTACTAAAATGTAGTATGGGATGAGATAGAAATTTCTAATGCATTTTGTATTGACTGGATGGATAGGAGCTAAAAAAAATGGAAGATTTGTTAGCCAACATTTCTTTAAGGCCATAAGACATTACTTTTGTTGGCATTTCTAAAATATAAGTTCAGACTAGGCCTTCAATACCAGACAATGTGGATAGTTGGCAAGTGTTTGATGATGATGTAGATATACTGAGATTCTTGTATTGTGAGGCAGGACTTGACAGCAAAGAGATAGATTTCACAAAGTATGTGAAAAACATTGATGTAAAGGATACTGCCTTGGGAAAAGAAATATTGCATCTAAAGTTAAATAAAGTCCCAAAGGGACTAGTTGTTTTGGAAAGGGCCTTTGATAGTAAGGACAGACCATAATATGTTACATGTGTAAATAAATCTAAAGATTTGGAGGAGGTTAATGCACGAGAACTGAAGAAGTTCCTAAGAACTTATTTATTGGTAAGAAAATGTCACCCAAGGTGAAGAAGGATCTGACTAATCTTTTAAGGAAATACAAAAAAGTCTGTTCTTGGACATATGATGACCTAAAGGCATATAATGAAGAACTGTTTCAACATGAAATTCCATTGAAAGAAGATGCCAAGCCCTTTAGGCAAAAGCAAAGACCCATAAATCCCACCCTTAGGCCTAAGATGAAACAAGAATTGAAAAAGATGAAAGATGTTGGGATAATCAAACCCATTAGGAATTCTTCCTAGGTTTCTAATCTAGTCCCTGTTAGAAACAAGAATGGGGATATTAGGATCTGTATGGATTTCATAAATTTGAACATATGTTCCTTAAAAGAAAAATATGCTCTCCCCAACATGGAGAATATGATATAGAGAGTTACTGGATGTTAGCTCATGTCCATGATGGATGGATTCTCTAGGTATAACTAGATTATGGTCAAAGAATCAGAGCAGTTTAAGAGTACTTTTACCACACCATGTGGATCATATGTGTATGTGAGGATGCCTTTTGGTTTGATGAATGTCGGGGCTACTTTCCAGAGGGTCATGGATGTTGCATTCTTAGACTTCTTGCAAACATTTCTTGAGGTATATCAAGATGATCTCATAGCCTATTCAAAGAAGGAAGAGAAACATTGTGAGCACATGGAAAAGATTTTTGAAAGAGCCTTTGAATTTGGGATTTCTCTCAATCCCAGGAAGTGCATCTTTGGGGTGATAGAAGGTAAGTTATTAGGTCACATTGTTTCAAAAGAAGGGGTTAGAATTGACCCAGATATGGTAGTTTCTATTGAAAGAGTTCCCATCCCGAGAAATGTCAAAGGAATTCAATCCTTCTTTGGACAAGTAAATATTCTCAAAAGATTTGTCACTAACTTTGCTGAGAAAAGTAGACCAATTTCAAAGATGCTAAAATGGAATGGGATGAGGAGGCCACCAAGTCTTTTCAAGAGATTAAGAAAGCTATTAAGGATGCCAATGTCTTGATAAATCCTAATTATTCAAAGCCCATGAATATTTTTTCATTTAGATCTTGTCACATTATTGTTGTTGTGTTGTTATAGAAAAATGAAGAAGGGTTTGAGCAGCCTATTGCCTTTTTTAGAAAATCATTGCAGACTGCAGAGCTATAGTATGATATAACTTAGAAGTATTCCTATGCATTAGTAAAGGCTATGAAATATTTTAGGTGTTATCTAATAGGTGCTATTGTAGTGGCTTATGTTCCTTCAATAGAAGTGGAAAAAGATGTAGATGGATCAATAGGATTCAAGAGTTCAATATAGAAATCCAAATCACTAAGTTGGTTAGAGGGATTTCTTTATCCAAATTGATGGCTAATGCAAATTTAGATGCTAATCACATTAAAACCCTAGAGGAAGAGCATAGACCTTTCATTTGTAACCTTCTCCATTATGGCTGGTACACTAACATTATTTATTATTTACAAAGAATGAACTGTTCACAGGGCATGGATGAGAGTAAGAAGAGAACATTAAAATTACAAGCAATCTATTTTTCCCTAATTAGAGATGAGTTGTGGTGGAGGAACCCTTAGGTAATTTTACTGAAATGTGTTGATAGAGAACAAGCAGATAGGATTCTGCAATAAATGCATAATGGAATGTGTGGTGGCCATTATATGGCCAAGACTACTGCACATAAGATTTTAAGAGTAGGATTCTGGTGGCCAACTATTGTTAAATATGCTCGTCAACTTGTTAGGAAATTTGATGCTTGTCAACATTTCTCTGGTAAGCTAAGGTTATCAAGTAATGTACCCCTTACACCAGTGGAAGTTGAAGCCACTTTTTAGCAATGAGGAATTGATTTTAGAGGATAGATAGCTACTAAATCTAGTGGAGGACATTCATGGATCATTGTAGCTATAGACTACTTTACTAAGTGGGTGGAGGAAATTCCCACTAAGAGGGCTACAAGTAAAGTAGTGATTTATTTTTTACTGAAGAACATAATTGCTAGATTTGGGTGTCTAGAGTAGATAATCTCAGATAATGCGATGTGTTTTAAATCTAATGAGTTTGTCAATTTTTGTGTTGAATATGGTATTCAGATATCTTACTCTACACCTTACCACCCACAAGGAAATTTCCAAGCTGAGTCCACTAATAAGGGCCTTCTCAAGAATATTAAAAGAATTTTGGATACAAACAAGAAGGCCTGGGACTCAAAGTTAACATTATTTGTATGGGAAGATATGGTGACATAAAAAAAAGGCTATATGATGTGCACCATTTGATTTGGTTTATGGGATCCAAGCAAGATTGCTCCAAAATAATCTGATGTAGATGTATAAGTTCATTTAAATCTGTGATGATTATATTGATAAAGACATGCAATTGAGAATTGATGATCTGGTGGAGTTAAATGAAATCAGGAGGGAAGGTTCTATGAAAAATGCTAAGCTTCAATTGCAGGTTAAGAACTTGTATGATAAGAAAGTAGTCTCAAGATATTTTGATGTGGGATATTATGTTCTCATGTGGAATGCCAGGTTGGAAGAAAAAAGAAAAAATGGAAAATTTGAACCAATTTGGCTGGGACTCTATATTGTCCATGAAAGGTATGGGAAAAATTCATACTTATTGGAAGATCTTACTAGAATCATTTTAGAACTGCCAGTTCATGGATAGTTCTTGAAGTTATACTTCTCTTGAAGACTAATTATCCATGACCATTCGGATTGTGTATATAGTGTTTTTCTAGAAATGTGTTTCTTTATGTCTTAGTTTAGTTTTCTTCCCTGTTGTGTGAGTAGTTTCTTTTCCAGTAGGTTGGTCTACTTCCCTCGAGATTGTGAATTCTTGCAATACCTAAAGGAGGTATTCATCCCCAAAAAGAGCCACTATTAGGTCTATTAAATTATTTTCCAAAGAAATGGATCCATGGTCTATATCTTAAATAGGGTCATGAGGATACTTGAAAAACCCTTATTGTCATGTTTATAAGTATGATTTTTGGTCCTAAAACCCTAAGCATCGAAAAGAATTATATTTTCATGTTACCTTTTTTTTCCACTTAAGTCTTATCTCGAATCAGTTCATTTTAAGATGTTCACATTCATTAAGTTGTTGATATCCTAATGCTGTGGTCTTTATTTATTTCCTATTTTTAAAGTTCGCAAAAGTTTATTAAAATGGTATATGTCGATTTAATATATTTTCATCCAACGGATCGCATATTCCCACAATAAGAAAGTGATCAAATTTAAATCTTCAAGGCAACGCGTCATTGTGCCACATGTCTTTGGTGGGACCAGATGCATCAAAGATATAGATAGAAGGATATCTATAAGATTATCTTTATCCAATGGCTTGCGCATTACCTTTATCCCAAAGATGTAGGTGAGTTAGCTTCAAGGGATTACACTGTGGGGACACGTGTCTTCAGTGGGCCCAAACATGAATGAGCAAATAAATTTAAATTGAGTGCATGTCAGATTTGATCCAATGGTTGGTGCAAAGTCTCATGATAAAGATGCTCATACAATAGTCATTGAGGCAATGTGACATGTTGCCACGTGGTGTCTAGTGGGTCTGGTAGGTGATTAAAGATTTAAGTAAATACATAGCATCTCCAAGAAAATATGATGGATGGTGTTAACCCATAATGAAAAGATGGTCAAAAGATAACCTTTAAGGGATTGCGGTGTGGTGACACGTGTCTATCCCGGCAAGATGCAAACTTTGGTTACTTTAAAGCTCGCTGGATAAAGGTGTCACAGGTTTGAAAAGATATGATGGCTGGTGCAAAGCATCAAATGAAAGATGATATGATTTTAACCATTGAGGCATTATGACACCTTTCCATGTGTCATAGGAGATCAAAGCTGCAGGCCATAGAATGGTGTTAAAGATAGTAAAATTTAAGCAAGATCAAATAGATCATGTGAAGACTGAAAGATAAAATGATTGACTTTTAGTCATCAATGGAACACACTGTGGTGACACATGTGCCAGGTTTTGGGACCCTCTGTCGGCATTAAGTAAGGTAAAGAGTTAGCATCTTCAAGAAGATTTGACAGTGCGCACAAAGCCTATGATGGAAAATGACTGAGGGTTAACCTTTGAGGGATTGCGACATGCTGCCACATGTCCATGGAGATGAATGTTGTAAAAGACTTAATATGAGCTATTTGATGCAAGGAAAAGATGTCTAGATCAACGACCATATTTCAAAAGTTTCATTTTAGCATCTTCGAACTGTTAGCCATGAGAGTTTGAACTCAGGTGAAGTAATGGCGAATGTGTGCTTTCACAGTAAAGAATTTAATGCTTAGAGAGTGATGGGATTGTTATGTGTTCAATCAATCAACTATTGATTATCATAATTTTTGAGTTTGTGAAGAAAAAGGAAGCTAGAGTGATCACATTTTCAATTTCAAGGCAATTTGCAGAACGGGTAAATTTCTGGTGCAAGTTCTATCTAAATTCCATATTTTGAAGGATTATTAGGGCTTGCAATTACTATATTCTATCAAATCTATTGAATCATTAGACTGTAAAGATTTTAACTTCAAAATGAAACCTATGAGAGAATTCAAGGGTCACGTAAATTATCAGAACAGAAATATATGTGACCACCTACTACAGCAGTTGACTAGGTATACAAATGATTCGACAAAAATCAAAGAACTAGTCCCTAAATGTCCACATTTGAAAATTGGTGAGGGTTTATATGATCTGGGACAATGGGCTAGAGATGACACTATTGGAATGACTGGTTTGGCTCTTTTCAAAGTACTTTTTGGCTAGAGAAATGCTTTTTCCCCTAATATCAATGTATGGAAATTTGATGTGGGAAAGTTAGTAGTGCTTTGGGTTTGCATGGATATTGATATGCTCATGCACATAGCAGAAAAGTATGACAAGGTATCCATGGTTGTCAGGGATAATAGTGGACAGATCATGGTCAATATAATTGCAGAAGAAATTAGGGAAGTATTCAAGTTGAGTAAAGAGGATACCCAAGTGGATAAAATTGAGTTTAAGGAATTTAGAGAAGTATATGAAGCACAAAAGGATCATATGAGAAATGGACAATTAAAATAATATTTGAACAAAATTGGAGATCTGATCATGGTAGGTCCAAGAACTAAAGAACCTTTCAAGTTAGACTACTTCACCCCAACAACCATAGGAATATACAGGGCTTTATGTCAGATATGTGGGGATGATGCGGAGAAGGAAATGCCTATCCATTATATGTTCATGATGTTACACATTTTTCACCCCCATTTGGCCATAATTTTTTATTTTGTTCCATATCTGGAAGACTTGATACATGAGAGATCGATAGGAATCCAGGATAGAAAGGTGACTAGACATTTTACTTCATATTCCCTGTTGATGCACATGTTTATGTATAAAGGGGTAGAGTATTTGGAGAAGGAGATGGAATTGAAAATGGTTACAAATGATGAGGATATGCCAATCTAGCTATGAAATAAAGACATGTCATGAGACAACAAGGAGGGTAGTTACATAAATTTTGATAAAGGTTTTGCTGCTAGGATTAGGGCATTACTACTAAAAGATGATCCTAGAATTCCTTTGACACTTTTGCAATTACTGAGACCCAAAGAATATAGTCAGGAATTGAAGATAGTGCATAATTAGGGAGATGTTATTCTATACCCAGTGTCAATATTTTTTAGATTTTATGGCTTTAGGGGAACCCCTTATGTATTACCCTACAAAGTACCTATCAAGTTGGGATTGGAAAAAATATTAAGACAAATTGGAGGTCTGCAGGAAGAAGCATTAACAGAAAGAGGGAAAGGAACTATTTTTCATACAATTACAATAGGCCATCACTTTATTATCACAAAGGGAGGATGGAAACACCTAGATACATATATCACCCCTTACCATTTAAGTACCACAGTATCAAGATGTGTTGATCTTGAAGTTTTTATCAAAACTATGTTCAGAGAAAAGACAAAGTGCCTGGTGGTGAATAATCAATTCAATTTCCCATAGGATGTAATCAAAAATGATTTTGACATGATAGAACAGGAAATAAAAAAGGAAAAGTGGCTGGCATACAAAAAGAGCCTAGATTTTGTGCAACATTTTGACAACTTGTTGTTAGTAATAACTGAGAGGGGGGGTGAATCAGTGGCTTCAAAAACTTATCCTTAAACTTAACCACCAATCAATAAACCTCAGATTATTAATTCCATACAAGGTGTATGCCATGGAATACTAATAATGATTTAACTATCTGTCAGTTTTCCTTTTCTAACCTTATTCTCCCTGATTACCGATAAGCAGTAAAAAATAATTACTGATACTCAGTAAATATGTAGAGTATACCGATAAATCCAGAAATACATATGTGAAATGTAAAATAGTAAATTAATAAACCATACACACATAATACATGGATTTTAACATGGAAACCCTGTTAAGGGAAAAATCAATGGTACTGGTACCCTAAATTTTCACTCTTCTCAAGTGAGCCCTGTTAGGAGCCAACCCTATTAAAGGTTACAAACACACTATTAGGTGTTACCTTGTTAGAGGATTTTATAGATAGAGGTTGTCAGTTAGTATCGGGCATCTATTTTCTACCATCCTTGAATCAGCCTCCTTCTTAGCTTGTTAATAGGCTTTAGGCAAATCTTACTACCATCCTTGAATCAAGATTCTTCTTGAGACTGTTAATAGGTATCTGGAAATTCCAATGCTACTTTCATGAATCAACATTTTTGGCACTCCTTGGGATGTACCTCAATATATATAAGACTGTTAAGTCTTTCTCTGTTAAGAGACTTAATGATTCAATGGTTAAACTGAAACACAATGACCTATTTCTAATGCAACTTGAATTGCAGATTTTTAGATCTATTTAAGTACATTACCTCTTTGATCAATGTATCAATTCAATTCTTTGTGCTACACACTTTCTTCTCTGTGATGCTGTGCTCACTATTTGTCGGTGTTTGCAAAATTCTTTAGCTCTCCTTCAGCTTGATTGATCAGGACTCTATGAAGTTATCCTTCATCAGTTTCTCTTTAGCATACTCTTTCTATTCACTCCCCCTCATCCCATTTTTATGTAATATGGAAATGAATAAAGCTTGTCTCTTATATAGACATGATATTCACCATTTCTTGATTCTCGATTCTTGATTCTGGGCATGAAAAATAATCTAGCCAATCTGATTTAAAGCTTAACTCCTGATTTATCTCATAGTTAACTTCTTTCCAACGGTAAAAATCTTCTTTAAATCAATCACTTGACTCTCGTGGAATAAAACAATGAAAACATCCAGTTAAGTCTATCTTTAGCTCTTTCCAGCTAGATATTTTTTCATTTTCTGAACTCTCTGTTCTATCAGTCAACTCTACAGTTAGTTGTTAGTGACAACTGCTAGTTATGTCATTGTGACTCTAGTCAGCTTCGGGATCTCTGTCCATTGGGCATCGTTGGATTTTACTTGTTGGGAAACTCTCTTTTCATCTCATCGGGTATCCTATGATTTTGCTTCATCGAGAAACACTATCTTTTGCTCACCGGGTATCACTGTGACTTTTGTTCTTTGCCTTTACTGATGGTGTGCACTCTGTCAAGGTTATCTATCACTTAGTGAATACTTGACTTTTATGCATTGCTAAAAGTGTAATATTTGTTCCTATTGATTCTCTGAAGTCTTTGGCATTATATACATGACCGTACAGATGATATCAAGTTGACATCAATGACAATACAAACCATTAACTTATTTAATGTCTTGTATTATCTTCAACTTAACATTATCAATCACTTAATTAGTTACATGTCATCAATCTCTCCCTTTGGCATTGATGGCAACAAACTTGTATTATCACACTATACTATTTCTAATACAATATGAAATACAATTGTTGAGATTCCTCAAACTACCAATCTTTGTTTGATAACTAATTAAAAATGTCTGACTATCGGTAAGCTCTATGTTAGTGTAGATTTGATTCTTGCATCTCTCTTGCTTTCTACTTCTAATGTGTTGTGTTTTCTTCTTGTGTCAATTTCTCTCTTTTGGCTATTCTTCTTCTTTGATGTCTCTATCTCTTGTCAACAACTCTCCCTTTGTATTAACTCCTTCATACACATTCTCTCCCTATGGATATAATCTCTCCCTGTTGGAGTAATATGATAATGGATAATCTTTCTTCTTTTTATGAAGACTGTGATAATATGGAAAATTTCTCTCCCTTTGACAACAATACCAAACACATGTCTTACAAATATATGACATTAATGTCAAGTAATCACATCTTCTATCCATAATATATTCCTTCAATTTCCCTTATCCATCAGAAATACATTAATATGTCTGGTGCTTGGTTTTGATATACACCTTTCTGTATATAAATGTATCTTTGAAGTTCATCTTTTTGCTTGCATCAACATGAATGATATTCTGATAATATATAGGCTGATGCAGCCTTTAGTCTTTTACTGACTGGTAGACAAGGGTTTGACCCCTAGTCTCTTTTTCAAGTACTCAAATGTATCCTTGGGCAGTGGCTTGGTGAAGATATCAGCTAATTGTTCTTTTGATTGCACATACTCAAGTATCACCTATTTTTCTTGAACTTGTTCTCTTAAATAATGAAACTTGATTGCAATGTGTTTAGTCTTGGAATGCATGACTGGATTCTTGGAAATGTTTATTGCACTGGTGTTATCACAATAGATAATCATTGGTTCTGAGATCTTCATATGCATACCTTCCAACAACTATTTGATCCATGCAATATTTGAGTAGTTTGTAGCAGCAGCAACATATTCTTCTTCTATAGTAGATTGAGAGATGCATCCTTGCTTCTTGCTAATCCATGTGATGAGTCTATCACCCATAAAGAATTCTCCTCCAGTTGTTCTCTTCTGGTCATCAAGATTTACATCCCAATCAGGGTCGGTAAACACCTTAAGTTCAAATTTTCCTTCTCTTCTATACCATAAGCCAAGTTCCTTAGTATTCTTCAGATATCTTACAATTCTTTTTACAATAGTCATATGTGATTCCCTACGGTTAGCAGAAGATCTAGCAACAATTCCTACAGCATGTGCAATATCTGATCTAGTGTGTACAACATACATGAGTTTTCGAATCATTGATCTTTACAAAGTCTGATTTACCTCTATTTTCTTGTCTTCCTTTGTTAACTTACATCCAGTATTCATTGGTGTTCCAACTGGTTTGGAATCTTCCATCTTGAATATTTTTTAGGACCTCTTTGATGTATTTGGGCTATGTAATGAAAATACCTTCACTTTGTTGAATGATCTGTAGACCAAGAAAGAACTTGATCTCTCCAAACATAGACATCTCAAATTATTTTCTCATCTCATTAGCAAATGATTTTCATAGCATATCA
>MU226353.1:43719-58830 GCA_018584345.1 Thuja plicata
GATGTCATCAACAAATATTTCAGCAATCAAAGTGTTAGCATTAGTATCTTCTTTCAAATAAAGATTACTATTTTCACTAGTCCTTATGAATCTAATACTTATTAGATAGGAATGAAGTCATTCATACTAGGCTCTAGGAGCTTGTTTTAATCCATAAAAGGCTTTGTGAAGTCTACATACCATGTTCCTCTTGTCTAGATCTACAAACCCTTCTAGTTGCTTAATGTATACCTCTTATTCAAGTATTCCATTTAGGAATGCTGACTTGACATCCATTTGATATACTTTGAATCCTTTGTATGTAGCATAAGCATGTATTATTCTTACACCTTCTAGCCTAGCAATGGGTGTAAAGGTTTCTCCATATTCTATACCTTCTTCTTGTGCATACCCCTTACATAATAGTCTTGATTTGTTCCTTGTGACTTCTCCATTCTCATTCAACTTATTCCTGAATATCCATTTTGTACCGATGACATTTTTTCATTTGGTCTCGGTACAACTGACCATGTTTTGTTCTTCTCAATATTCTCAATCTCATCATTCATATCTCTTATCTATTGTTCATTATCTAGTGCAACATTGACAAATTTTGGATTAAACTCATAAATTAAATAATTTGAGGTTAAAGACTTACTTCTTTTTCTTGTACCAGCTTTCTTATCTCCTATGATCTAGATTTATGGATGGTTCCTTCTTACATATCTTGCAAGTTCATGTACAACTTGTTGTGTATCAGCTTGATCATTATTTTGATCTTCATTTTGTTCTTCATTACCTTGCACATTATCTTGATCATTATCATGACCGTCGGTAATAACAGTCTGACCGTCAGTTGCAACATTCTGTTGTTCTAGGATTAAGCACTATTTCTCGGGCATAGTCAAGTGGGTTCTGCACAATATACAAACTTGTTGTAGTCCTCTGGTTCTTTTATGCTTTCCAACTCATTCTTTTCTGCAAATTCATCAATCTTTACATTTTCACTTTCAACTATTTTGTTAGAGGCCTTGATAGGACATTTAAAAGCTTTACTTTTGGTAGAATACCCTATAAAAATACCTTCATCACTTTTGGCATCAAACTTTCCATTTCTATCATCCTTTAAGACATAACATTGACTACCAAAGATCTTGAAGTAACTTACGTTGGTGTTTTTACCATACCATAGCTCATAAGGTGTCTTCTTTGTGTCCTTCTTTAATTATACTCTATTAAGTGTATAGACAGCTTCCCTCTAGAAGATTTGGCTGATGTCTTTCTCTATCATCAGTGTTCTTGCACAATCAACTATTGGTTTGTTTCTTCTCTTAGCAATCCCATTTTGCTATGGTGTTATTGGTGCAGAAACCTATGTTTTTATAATATGCTCGTTAAAGAAATTAGTGAATTCATCTAATATAAATTCTCCTCCTCTATTTGATCTCAAACATTTTAGATACTTACCACTTTGTTTTTCTACCATATCCTTATACCATTTAAAAATCTTGAATGCTTCAGATTTATCTTTTAGAAACATAATTGTCATCATTCTAGAGTAATCATCAACAAAAAGAATAAAATATCTATCTCCATAATAGCTCTTTGTCCTCATAGGTATACATAAATTTGTATGGACTAATTCTAGAATATCATCAAATGTATGAGTTTTACTTTTGAAATTGGACTTTGTCATTTTACCTTTTTGATAATTTTTGCACATGATGTTGTCTGGCTTTGTCATCATTGGTAAACCTCTTACATTTCTTCTTCTGCTTATTTTTATCATGTTGTCAAAATTGACATGACACAATCTTTTGTGCAACAACCATATGTCTTTATTTCTAGTCATTAAGAAAGTGGTGTTAGTATCATTCAGATAGAATAAGTTACCTTTAGTCTGTTCACTAGTACCAATCAGTTTTCTTGATTCATTGAAGATCTTTGCCTTCTTGTTCTCAAATGCTACTCTGTGACCTAAATTATTGAGCAGAGAAACACTCAACAAATTATAATTCAATCCTTTTACCCAATAATCATTTTCACATTTAATCAGGTTATTCAACATTATAGTTCCTTTACCTTCAACCGAAGAAGGTGTATCATTACCCATTCTTACTATACCACCATTATAATACTCAAAAGTGTTAAACTTTTATTTGTCACCGGTCATGTGGTGAGTGTAGTCACTATCTATAATCTAGATGTCATTCTTGTTAACCTTATATATGAGTGTAGTTTATACATACCTTTCATCTTCATCTGAATCATCCTTTATAGCTAGAAATACCATCTCGATGTCTTCATTAGATTCGGTGTTAGTATCATCATCTTTGCAAGCAGCTAGGTAGCTAGCCTTCTTGCCTTTATCCTTGTAGCCTCAGGTATCTCTTCTTTCTTATTGTCAATAACCTCAGTAATATTTGTTATCACCTCTGTCAGATTTCTTCTCAAAAGGTCTGTCATTACTTCTGTCCTCTTTTGTTTTGTTAGGACATCTTGCAGCAAAGTTTCCAATCTCTTTATAATTAAAGCATACAAGTGTTAACTTGCCTTTGTATTTACCTTTACCTCTCTGCACTCTTCTAGCCATAAGTTCTTCTATTTCATCTGGATCTTCTTCTTCACTTTCATTTTCACTATCTTTCCTAGATGAGTATTTATGAATGGATTTTCTTATTTTCATAGAAGACTTAAATGCAGACTCTAAGTTTGGTAATACACTATTGTCAAAGTTATTCATTTCAAATGAAATCAGTCTACCAATTAAACTATCAAGAGTAACTATGTTGTTTTCTACTGCTCTCATTTCTTGAATGGCAGAAACTCTAATAGTATATATAAGCAATGAGGTTCTTAAGATTTTACTTATCACTGTCTCCTCTTCAAGTGTACCTCCAACACCTCGTATAGAATGGACTACTTCTTTTATTATTGTGTTGTACTGTGTGATGTTTTCTCCTTCTTTCATTCTGAGATCATCAAATTTTCCTCTAAGGATTCCTTCCTTTTCTCTCAGAACATTTGTATCACCTCCATGTACAAGCTTTAGTTTGTCCAACATTTTCTTTTTACTTTTACAATCGTTGAAATCTTCAAATTCAGCATTAGAGAGTGAGGAAGAAAGCTCTATAACCATGCAATTATGCTCATGCTTCTCTCTCAATTGATCTACTGTCAATACTCCTATAGGTAACACATATTTAGTATCTAGGAATTGAGTAACATCATTACCAATACCTGATAAGCGGAGTCTTATCCTGCTTTTCCATGAATCAAAGTTGTCTTTGTTCAACTTGGGCACATCTCATCTATTCATCTTGTCATCTTGACTTAGGTCTTGAAACCTTCCTTCTCAGAACACAAGCTCTGATACTAATTTTTAGTAATAACTAAGAGAGGGGGGGTGAATCAGTGGCTTCAAAAAATTATCCTTAAACTTAACCATCAATCAATAAACCTTAGATTATTAAGTCCCTACAAGATGCATGCCATGAAATACTAATAACGATTTAACTATTTTTTGGTTTTACTTTTCTGACTTTATTCTCCTTGATTACCGATAAGTAGTAAAAACTATTTACCGACACTCAGTAAATATGCATAGTATACTGATAAATCCATAAATGTATATGTGAAATGTAAAATAGTAAAGTAATAAACCATACACACATAACACATAGATTTTAATGTGGAAACCCTGTTAAGGGAAAAATCACGGGGACCGGTACCCCAAATTTTCACTCTTCTGAAGTGAGCCCTATTAGGAGCCAACCATGTTAAAGGTTACAAACGCACTGTTAGGTGTGACCTTGTTAGAGTATTTTATACGTAGAGGTTTTCACTTAGTATTGGGCATCTATTTGCTACCATCCTTGAATCAACCTCCTTCTTAGACTGTCAATAGGCTTTAGGAAAATCTTGCCACCATCCTTGAATCAACCTTCTTGTTTAGACTGTCAATAGGTATATAGAAAGTCCAATGCTACTTTCATGAATCAACCTTTCTGGGACTCCTTGGGATGTACCTCAATATATAGAATACTGTTAAGTCTTACTCTGTTAAGAGACTTGATGCTTCAATGGTTAAACTGAAACACAATGACTTGTTTCTAATGCAACTTGAATTACATATTTTTAGATCTATTTAAGTAAATTACCTCTCTTATCAACGTATCAATTCAATTTTTTGTGCTCCACACTTTCTTCTTTGTGGTGTTGTGCTCACTGTTTGTTAGTGTCTGCAGAATTCTTTAGCTCTCCTTCAGCTTGATTGATCAGGATTGTATGAATTTATCCTTCATTAGTTTCTCTTTAGCATCCTATTTATATCCACTCCCCTTCATCCCATTTTTATGTAATACGGAAATGAATAAAGATTGTCTCTTGTATAGACATTATATTCACTTTTTCTTGACTCTTGATTCTAGATTCTTGATTCTTGATTCTTGGCATGAAAAACAATCCAACCAATCATATTTAAAGCTTAACTCTTGATTTTTCTCATAGTTATATTCTTGCCAACAGTACAAATCTTCTTTAAATCAATCACTTGACTCTGGTCAAATAAAACAATGAAAACAACCAGTTAAGTCTATCTTTAGCTCTTGCCAGCTAGATATTTTGACATTTTCTTGACTCTCTGTTCTATCGGTCAACTCTGCAGTTAGTCGTTGGTGACAACTACCAGTTTCGTCAGTGTGAATCCATTCAACTTTGGGATCTCCGTCCTTCAGGAATCATTGTATTTTACTTGTTGGGCATCTCTATTTTCAGCTCATCTAGTATCCAATGATTTTTCTTCATCAAGAAACATTGTCTTCTGCTCATCGGGTATCACTATGACTTTGGTTCTTTTCCTTTACCAATGGTGTGCACTCCATCAGTGTTATCTATCACTTAGTGAATACTTGACTTTTATGCATTGCTGAAAGCATAATATTTGTTCCTTTTGATTCTTTGAAGTCTTTGGCATTATATGCATGACCATACAAATGATATCAAGTTGACATCAATGAAAATACAAACCATTAACTGGTTTAATACCTTGCATTATCTTCAACTTAACATTATCAAACATTTAATCCATTACATGTCATCACTTGTATGACCCGTTGAAAGATTTTCAGCCTTGGGTCAAAAAAGATAGAATCTTTAATGGAAACTTTTGAGGATATCGTGCAGGCACTAAATTAGAAAAGGGCCCAGATTTTACAAAGAAAACCAGAAATGGAAAAGACAATGATGAGAAGGGTAGCTCCTACCAGGAATGCTTCCCCAAGAAAATATGTGGTTTATCAAAGGAGAGGGTACAGTACAGGTCTTTCCACAAAATGAGAAGACCCTATATCAAAAGGGAAAAAGGCCATTAGACCCCAATACCCAATCATTGTCATCCCCCAAAAGGAAAAGAGTAGAGGGAGAACAACAAAAACCACAGGAAAATGTATATTCTCCTTCCCAATCTCCATTATGTGTTGATGAACAAGCAGTAGTAGAACAATTGCTATAGATGGGAGATGCTTGACAAATAATTGTCACAACCCAAGAACTACAAGAAGGAATACCTGAAAATCCAAAGCATGCTTCATTAGATTTAACTATTGTAGAATATGATGGGAAGGAATTAGACCCCTTAACTCAATAGGCCAGCAATGAATTTCTTTCTGATGACAAATTTTTCAAGGCCAAAGCATTCTTATAGTTTTTGTGGAGAACCCACATAGATAAATTTAAAGAAAAATGCCAACAAAAACAAAATGAGAAACCTACAAGGAGAAAGGAAAATATTGAAAATGAGATCAAACAAGAAACGGTATCCAAGTTTTAAAAGATAACTCCTGAGGAAGGAAGGGCACTAGTAAGGAAGGAAGGAGTACTGATACTTCTAGAGTGGGATATTACAGACGCTATTATCATTGATGTTGTGAGAAATGAAACAAAGATTGTCTATGCTAATGAGATAGAGGCAAGAAAAGAATCCAGGAGCATGAAATTTAGTGAAGATCATGCAGCCCTTGTCATGTGGCATATGAGAAAGAAAAGCCATAAGCTATCTCAAGAGGATGATCAAGCTAAATAGGCAAGTAGTTGTATTGTGAGAAGAGTTTCAGATACTTCAGGGGTGGAAGTAGCTAACCTCACTCTACAAATAAAAAAATTAATTTTAAAGGTGGAAGAGAGACAAGAAGAGGCATTCAAAATCCTAACACAAAAATATGAGATTGTTATGAAGGCTTACAACAATGAGAGGATTAAATCTATTGAAAAGGACAAGAGGATTTCACTCCTTGAGGGAAAACAAACAGTTCAGTTTGTGCCTCACAGGATGATCACTCAAGATCCCCACTAACCATCCTTGTCAAGTCCTATTATTACCTATCCTCCATCCCCTGCACCATCAAACCCAACCACAGTAGAGGAATTGGAGCAAGAGAAAGCCAGATTGATTGCTGAGAGGATAGAGCTGGAGAAGTCCAAGAAAGACTGGGTTGAATAGTATGCAACGTTCAGAGAAGAAGAGACATTGGTGAAGCAAAAGTATGCAAATAAGATACACAACATCCTTATGCATTGTACACATGAATTGGTGCCTACTGCCATCTATGCACAACAAAAGAAAATTGTTAGCATAATTAATGAATACAATGCAGATTAGGACATTTTAGACCAATTGGTAAATAAATGGAAAGGGAAGGGAGGAGATTTGAAATTCTTCCACACCACTTGTAAGAAGGAGACCAATGTTGATATTGTTTTGACTGGCACCCCTAAATGTGTGAAGTGGCTCATGGACATGGACATAAGAAGGAGCATTATCATAAGGAAAGTAATGGGCCAGAAAAAGGAATATTCAAAGGACAGATATGAAATGTTCTAAAATATTTTTAAGAAGAATGGACACATTAAAATGAAGCATTATGGAATCGAAAAATGAATGAGGCACTAGCAGTAAGAACCAATAGCATAACAACTTTGGAAAGTACACTGCTATTTGTTCAAACAGTTGAGATAGTTGTCAAGGCCAGAGAATTTTTTTCATTTTGGTCAGATGAGATTCAGAAGGCATATACCACCTAGAAGGAGATTAACAATAGAAAGGATGAGGTCCTTAGCTTCAACTGGCCAAGTGATGAGGTGTACACTTCTTGGAAAGACAAGTACACAATAGTTGATCCAGGAGAAGGTGATGAAATACAAGTGGATAATGAAGCCCAACATGTTTTTAGATACACTTAAAAGTAAAGATCCTACATCACCAACATTAAATTAAAATAACTCCAGATGGCTCATGCTGAACAACTTTGAAGAAGATACAAGTACCAATTGGTCAAAAGACAAAATATGTCAAATATCTATTGTAACAAGAGGGGTTATCACTTCATTAGCTATTTTTTCTTATTAGTAACTCATTGTTTTTGTCCTTATTCCAAATGATCCAAAGCTTGTTGCAATCCTAATCTGTAAAAGGATTCCCAAGATCATTGGAAGGGGCTGGAAAAATTTTATTGTAAACCATTTTTGTAAATTTTTGAGTCAAGAGGGGAAAGATAGTATAATTTGTACTAGATATTATAAGAAGTCAGAAAAAAAAAGTTGAGAGATCTTTTGTAGGTTATTGAAAAGGTTACCTTTGAGTACATTTTGTGTACTGAAATAAGGTTTTCTTAATTTAATACAAGAATCCAAACTCCAATTTCTCATGTGCTATGTGTCATATTATGAATTTTCTGATACATTAGCATAGTTTTCTCTATGTTTATGTCCTTACTTGAGAGTTCTGATCTAGGATCAGATTAAATTAGGCTCTAATTTATGCATAGATTCATCCAACACATGCTAGGATTCTATTAGCAGTAGGGGTTTTTGGATGGTTGTGTTATGATTTGAAATCTCTGGTGAACGTTAATTTCAGTATACTGTATCTGAGTCAGAATATAGCCCAATGGATAAAAGCACTGATCTGAAGCTAATAAGTTTTGTTTTATTGCACATCTAGTTACACATTGGTTGTGTTTTCCTATAAGTAAAAATTTAAAATCCATTAAGTCTAAATTTGTGTAAGTTTGTTACAATTTCTATCTCATGCTCCATTTAAAGGTTGATGTTCAATGGATAATTATCCCATTATCTAGTATCTCTCATTCATGTTGAGTTATTGTGAGATTACTGCATGATAGTACCAGATTGGATATATTAATAGGTATTATAGGGTATCCCCCTATTGGTTTAGCAAGACCTAAAGAGTAGAAGTATTAAGAGAGTACTTGTTAGTTGGTCCTTTTCTTATATGAACAAATATTTGGAGGTGGCTCCTCTATAAAAATAGTTATAAAGGGAAGAGATTGTTGTTGTTTTAATTACAACATAAAAAGGAATCAACAATGGAATAAAAAAATTATGAGGCACATATACTTAAGATGAAGTGATCGCAAAGATTCTTATATATTTCACACCTTCCTACAAGATTAAAGTGCAAGCAATAGAGGAAATCATACCACTGACAAATAATTTCAACATAGAAGTCACGATTGCTAAACTAACCAATTTTGAGACTATAGAGTTACATGATGCATTCCACAAAGTAGAGTATGCATTCAAGGCTACTATTCATAATGAGAAAAAGGACTTTATAAATCCATGCAAGCACTAAAAAAGAAATAAAAATGAAGATCTTGAAGAGTATGTTGATGAGTGGACAGAGATAGAAGAATAGGAAATGAAACTGGAAGAACTTGTGGCTCTAATAGAAAAAATGGGAAAGAGAGGTAAGGGTAAATTTAAAGGAAAACTACCTTTGAAATGTTTTTCTTGTAATAAGATTGGTCATTTTGAATCTAGATTTCCTACAAGGGTTCCTAAGCATAAACCTAAGTTTTACAAGTCTAATTACTAGAGGAATGAGGAATGTTTGATGGACTTCATATAGACTAAGCACCACCTTTTTTAATAGTCATTATGAAATGACCCTTTTTGTAATATATAATGATTGGGTTCCATAGGGTTTTGGAATTTTGATGTAATTACTAAAAATGACATGTATAACGGTTGGAGGCTTGTCGCTTCCTCTTCGAGCAAACCACAACCATTTTTGGTAGAGAGTATATAGAGTAATTTTGATTAGTATTGTGGGGGATATTACATTTTTTAGAGATACATAAATATAATTAGACTTTTAGTCTTTTGAATTTTGAGTTGTGTATTCTTGTTTCTTTTGAATCTCTATCCTTCGTGATTACTAAATTATAGATTTAATTACCATCTTCAAGACTGGTGTTGACATTCATGTTTTTTTATTAATGTCAATATATTTTTCAGTTAGATGCATTAAAATTCTCAGAAAGACTGGTTATCACAGGCACAGGAAAGATTAACAGATATGTATAGACAGTGTATGATGTATGAGAGCATGCAAGCATGGATCTATGTAGAAGAATGAATTTATACCTTATGTCTAAGGTTACTATATATTTTGGTGATATTTGCATGAGTGATAGCTATTTTGATGAAGAGTGGTTATAGTGCATTAACAAAGATTATGACAGAGTGTTGGAAATATTGTTTGGAAAGATACAATGGAAACAATTGTTGTTTTGTCATTGATGTCAAACCTTAACTAGTCATATTATTGCTATCTGTTTGAGTACTATATCTGTTGATTGATGAAGGAGATTTAACAAGAAGACCAAGGGGAATGGTTGAGTTATGGGAAATCACAAGGGTACTTGATCAGTTGGCACATTGGCAAAGTAATGTATTGTTTATCTTTCAATGATAGTTTACTATGAACAGTTTGTAGCGAGCAAAGTTAGTGATGACCAAGCGCTAGTAAATTACCGAGGAAACTAGTAATGACCGAGCAGAAGAACATAGTGTTGGCCAAGAAGCAGTATTTTGGTAATTATTGAGATTTGATATCTCTAGCTGACATAATTGATTTTATTGGGATATGTAAAGTTAATTAAGGATAAGCACGATTGATCCACACTATGTAGATGCATGGGTAACTGTAATTAATGCATAGATCAAAGATTTAATTAGTGATTGCATTGGAGAAGGAAATTAAATGTAAAGATGGAAAGATCCGTTGGATCTGACCTAACATAAGATATACAATCTTCATTAAGCGGTAAAAGATGTATTTGACCTAGATGTAAGAGGTATAAGATAACCTCAGGAGGTTATTCATGATGTATGAAGAGTATGCAAGAGGATTGCATAGTTAATTGAGTGATTGGCATAATCTAAGTAGAGAAGGCTGAAAAGAGAAGTAGAGAGCCGCAAGAGTGATTTCTTGATGGATTTTAGAGCAGATCTGAAGATTGAAATGAGAATGGAGGCCACTTAGTGAATTAGCATTAGAGTTGAATTGGATATGGATTTGCAAAGTAAGTTGTATGTATCAGATCACACCTACTAATTACTTTCTAACCATTGTATCAGTCAAATCCTTTAACCAGGTTGACCTAACAGTCATTGTATAAATCCTTTAGCAAGGTGAAATTAAGGTGGAATGTTCTAAGTCCTCCAACAAGGCCACTCCTAACAGGGTAATTAAATCCTTTAACAAGGTCACATTTAGTAGTGTGTTTTGTAACCTTTAATAGGTTTGGGTCCTAACAGAATTCACTTTAGAAGAGTGAAAATTTGATAGCATGTTATTGGTGGTTTTTCCCATATTGGGTGTCCACATTAAAATTCTAGTGTCGACTTGTGTGAATGTTTATGTTGAGTTTTATTGTTAAGTTTCTACATGTTGATTACATTTGAATAGTAAACTCTATATGTATGTTGTTGTTTTATGTTATTGTTTCCAAGAAGATCTAAGTTGTTAAAATTGGTATAAAGTTGCAATGGGCATATCTAGACCTGAGGATAACTGATTCACCCCCCCTCTTAGTTATTCTACATTCATTCTAACAATTGGTATCAGAGCTTTGGTCTCTTGAATACAGTTTGAAGGTACTTGGAGCAAAAGATCAAGATGTATAAGAAGGAGGTACTGAAGCTAAACAAAGATAACTTCCCTGCATGGAAGAGTTTGATGAAGTTGCATCTGGCGAGCATTGGTGACTCAGCTAAGCACTATGTTGAAAATTCTTATGTATCCCCCACTGCACCTGCCACAGCTGCACAATTAAGAGAAAAGAATCAACATAATCAAGCAACGTTGGAGATAGAATCATCGTTGAACTATCATGATTTTGAAGACATAAAGAATTGTACAACTATAAAGAAAATGTGGGATACCCTAGAAACCATCTATGGAGGTGACACAAATGTTCTAAGAGCCAAATCTGAAAGCTTAAGAGGCAAGTTTGATGAAATGAAAATGCAAGAAGAAGATAATATAGTTCAATATTATGGAAGGATAAAGGAAGTGGTAAATTCTACCAGAGGAGCTAAGGGAACCATTGATGATAACATCATTATGAGAAAGGTATTGAGGACAATTCTTCCTATATATGCTATTAGAGTCTCTACAATTCAAGGGTTAAGATGTACTCCTAAAAATAATTTGAATTTGGAAAGTCTGGTAGGTAGACTTACTGCATTTGAGATGTCAAATTTTGATAACTACACTCCACAAGATATTGAATCTGCATTCAGATCCCAATTGGTCCTTAACAAATCAAAGAAAGGAAAGAAGTGTGTGAATAGTGACAGCAACACCACATATGAAGATCTGGAAGAACTTGAAGCACTCATGGAAAAAATACTATCTAGAGGAAATAGAAAATTCAAAGGTAAACCTCCTATCATATTTTTTTCATGTAATAAAGTTGGTCATATTGCTGCTAGATGTCCTGATAAGAATGAAAAAGATGAAGGGACCGCAAGTACAAAGATAGAATGGATGACCAATACTTCAGAAGGTAGAAGGATTACAAAGACAAAGGTAAGAAATATTGTTATATAGTTGAAGAAGATTCTAACAATGATTTTAACGGTTCTAGTGAAAATGATATAGAAGTTGTGTATGTTGCTATGAAAGATGATTCTGATGATGATGAGAAAACTACACTAATTACTTATATGAGTAAAGGTGACTATTGGATTATTGACAGTGGTTGTTTACATCACATGACTGGTGATAAATAAAAATTTGAGACACTATATCAGTGTAATGGCAGTTATGTTAAATTTGGTAATGATGCACCATGTCTTGTTAAAGGGAAAAGATCAATCAACTTGATTGACAAGATCAGATGGGACAATGTATATTGTGTTGATGATCTTAAATATAATTTATTGAGTGTTTCATAGTTGAATACTTCTGGTTATAGAGTTGAGTTCCATCAAAGGAAAGAAAAGATATATGATGCCAATGGAGAACTAGTTGGAGGTGGTGAGCAGACTAAAGGTAACTTTTTCTATCTGCATTTAGCTGATGAGACATGCTTGTTTGCACAATATAATGATGTTTTGTTATGACATAAAAGGTTGTGCCATGTAAACTTTGATAACTTGGTAAGCATAAGAAAACTGAAAAAGGTTAGAGGGCTTCCTAAGTTAAAGAAAGTTGAAAATGCAATGTGTAAGAAATGTCAATTGGGAAAGATGTCTAAGTCTAGTTTCAAGACCAAAAATCATACTTTTGAGGAGATAATGGAATTGGTTCATACTGACCTTTGTGGACCCATTGGTGAGAAAATTTATTGTGGTGAAAAATATTTTATTCTATTTGTTGATGATTATTCAAGAATGATGACTACTATGATTCTTAAAGAAAAATCTGATGCATTCCACTTATTTAAATGGTACTTGGAAAATTTGAAAAGGAGATAGGTAAAAGTTTGAAATCTCTAAGAATTGACAAAGGAGGTGAGTTTATTTCTAATGAGTTTAATAGGTTTGTCAATGACCAAAGGATAAAAAGACAAATGTCAGCACATAGGATACCATCACAAAATGGCATTGTTGAGAGAAGAAATATATCTATCATGGATTGTGAAAGAGCACTATTGATGGAGAAAAATGTTGCATAGAAATATTGGAGAGAAGCCATAAGTACCGAAATATATACCCTAAATAGAGTACAAGTCAAGAAAGGTACTAATACTACACCTTATGAGCTATGGTATGGATATGCACCTAATGTAAAATATTTCAAAGTTTTTGGAAGAAAATGTTTCATACTGAAGGATAACAAAAATGGGAAACTTGATGCTAAAGGTGAGGAAGACATATTTCTTGGTTATTCAATGAAGATTAAGGCATATAAGTGTTTGAATTATAACACTAGAAAATTTGTGGAAAGTGCAAATGTAAGAATTGATGAGTATGCAGAAAGAAATGAAGCTGAAAGTATATAGGAACCTGAGAGTTACAAATTATTTGTCTATATGGATGAGGAAGATTCTAATACATTACTAAAAATTGAGAATGAATTTTCTGAGCAATGGCTAGCACCTTCCAAGTCACAGAACGAGGTTTCTGAGCAACAAGAGGTAATTGCCGAGCTATCTGATGGAGATGTTGAGTCGCAGAATCAACCTAAATTGGACATGAATGATCAACCTAAAGTAGAAAAAGAACCTACTCTAGAAAATTATGTAAGGAGGCACCATAAACCTAATCAAATCATAGGATTGAAGGATTCTTTAGTTATGACAAGAAGTAAGTTGAGAGAAGATACATGCTTATTATGTGATTTTGAGCCTAAAACAGTAAAAGGTGCCCTAGACAATGATGACTGGATACAAGCCATGAATGAAAAAAATGAATAGATTGAGAAGGATAAGACTTGGACACTTGTACCTAGGCCAAGTGATAAAAACATGATTGGTACTAAGTGGGTATTCAAAAATAAGTTGAATGAACATGGAAAGGTAACAAGAAACAAAGCTAGACTGGTATGCAAGGGTTATGCACAAGAGGAAGGAATTGATTATGGAGAAACATCTGCCTCAGTTGCAAGGTTGGAAGGAGTAAGAACCTTACTTGCATATACATCCTACAAAGGTTTTAAATTCTATTAGATGGATGTAAAGTTAGCATTTCTAAATGTAATATTAGAGGAAGAAGTATATATTGAACAAGCTGATGGATTTGTAAACCCAAGAAAGACAAATATGGTTTAGAGATTACACAAAGCACTATATGGATTGAAGCAAGCACCAAGAGCATGGTATGAGAGATTGCACAATTATCTAGTGAAGATTGGATTTGTAAGAACAAATGACAACAACCTGTATTTTAAGATAGAGAAAAGTAAAGGTACTTTATTGGCTGAAATTTTTGTTGATGACATTATCTTTTGTGGACAAAATGTGTTATTCCAAGCATTTTCAAAGGAGATGCAAACTTAATTTGAGATGTCTATGTTTGGTGAGATAAAATATTTTGTTGGCTTAAAAATATATCGGATGAAGAATGGTATCTATATTACTCAATCAAAATATATCAAGGACATAATAAAATTTTTTGCAATGGAAGATTCAAAACCAGTGAGTACACCCATGGCTACTAGACAGAAATTAACAAAGAATGATGATACAAAAGAAGTTAATCAAACCCTTTACAGATTAATGATTGGAAAGCTGCAATATGTTGTACATAATAGACTTGATATTGCACTGGCTATTGGTATTTTTGAAAGATTTTTTGCCAATCCCAAGGAAAATCATATGATGGCAGTAAAAAGGATTCTGAGATATTTGAAAGGAATAGATGAATATGGTATGTATTACAAAAATAATTATAAGTTTGAGCTCAGAGTATATACTGATTCTGATTGGGCTGGAAATGTGGATGACAGAAAAAGAACCATAGGAGGAGCATTTCTTCTAAGAAAAAGATTAGTTTCATGGACAAGCAAGAAACAAAATTGCACCTCACTATCTGTAGTGCCTCACTAACCCTACCATGGAAAAATAATTGGAGAAGTGAGTGGAATAAAGTAATTCGAGCGATGGGAAGGTAAGTACATTACCTTAATGCTTCAAGCACCTAGTTAGCATATGTTTTATTTCTTTCTATGCCACTTTAAATAGTTTCTTTTTAAATGTGAATGTTAATTTCAAACCTTACGATAATTTTCATAGTGTTAGTGATAATGAGAAATCTGGATAGAATTAAAGGTTGACAATTATTTCGATGCGATTACTTTAAAAACATTGCATTGTGAAT
>MU226353.1:67584-86324 GCA_018584345.1 Thuja plicata
TATTTCTATGTTAGGTATCTTTAGCCGATTGGAGTGACTTTCAATTAAATACTTAATGCAATGATATAAAAGTTTATAAATATAGTATGCAATAATATTCCTGCATCACCTTCCCTATTTTTTTTTTTTATTATGGAAATGATGGTACAACATTGTAATGTTAATTAATCATTCTATTAATTGCTGATAATTTTAGTCTTGAGAGATGTTTAGTGGCACTTTGCTAATTGTGGAGGAATTTTGGTGAGAAATAATTACACCACCGACAATGAACAATGTGCCAAGGCAAACGCTATTACATCTTCGACCTATGCATTAATGTGGGTGTGATATATAGGTTGAAGGACCTACAATTCTGGGAGGCTACCATCTACATTTTAGTACAGCTAGGCCAGCTGCTTGGATGAAACCGTACACGATAGGGAATTGAATGGTGGGGGGGCGTGGGGCTCTCCCTCACCGACTCTGAATAGCCACTGCAACAGTCTATCTCGAAAAGATGGTTCCCTCGGCAAGAGTGTGGGGGGAAGTGGTATGGAGGACACGGAAGAGGAATGGTGGGGGAAAGGGTTCTGGAGAAAGGAGAGCAGAGATGGGAGAGATCTGGGGGTTCTGGCGGCCGCTCTTTATAGGAGGATAATGGGGAGGCTGCAAGTGATGGATGCCATGTGTGGCTATGGAGTGCTTGCGCTGCGTTACCTCGCTCAAGCCAATGCTGACTTTTTCTGGGTCACTGAATAGTGCAGAGCAATGCTAGCATGGTGGGGTGGATAGAGGGGTGAAGAAGTATGTGCAACAATCTGTACAATGTTCACAGATTTGGATGATATCGTAGCTTTTAGCAGGGGGTGGCTGGTGTCGTGAGAAAAACCTGTACTGCTCCATTGGCTCGGCTCACCATTCTCTTTCAGGTCCAAGGTATGTGCAATGATGGTTCAACCTTGCGTAAAGCAAGTATCATTTGAGAAGCATCACAGATCATTTCTGAAGAGGGAGTTAGAGCATTTTGGAAGGGAAATCTGGTTACAATTGCCCATCGACTCCCTTACTCGTCCATTAGTTTTTATGCATATGAACGGTACAAGAAGATCATGCATTCATTGCCTGTTATGGAGAGATATAAAGAGAATATTAGTACAGACCTTGGTATTCGTCTATTAGGTGGTGGTGCAGCTGGAGTAATAGAGAGGAGGGTGCTAAAGGAGGATTAAGACCTCGACCTACTCTTGTAAGGCATGCTACTATGCACCAATATCAGAGGAATAGGGTAACCATTCAGCAAGACTGTAGCGGCTAAGTGGAACTTGCAGTCATTTTTCACTTCCAGATTTCAAAGAACACGGTCATAGGTGTATGATTTCTTCATTCACATAGGTATTTGGTTGACTTACCTGTCTATTATTGATAAATTTATGGTGAAACTCTTCAGTTTAATGGTTTGTTAATTATTTGATAAATTTTAGCTTGAAAAATTTAACTGTGAAAGAGAATGACTGTATTAGTTTTATTATTGTTGATTTACATTTTTTTAAGAAGCGTAAATGGGTTTTTTTTTTATTATGGTAAAAAGGAGGTGAAAATTTTGCATCATTTCTTAGGATTAGTAACCCTAACTCGAGAGTAGTTATGCCTGATTTCTCTTAGAAACTTATGAACCCTTTCAAGGTTTTGATGCCCTACTCCAAGGATATTCATTTGAAGACATGTTTTTTTTACTGATATCGACCAAGATTAGCAGACTGATATTTATTTGATGCTAATTTAGAAGAAGGAAATGAGACTGGAATATGTGAATACTAAAGAATAGTTAGCAGACATATTTACCAAGGCACTACCCAAAGAAGCTCATGAGTATCTGTGAGGTAAATTAGGGGTGATTCCCCTAACCGAGGCTGATTAGTTTAGGATGACACTGTTAGCTCTTTTTCTTGCAACACTTACCTAATGATGATAGTATACCCTGTATACTCAGTTGTAACCTCTTTTAGGCAAGAGAAAGACTAATTTCTAAGGATTGGATAAGATCCTTCTTCATTTTTGAGCTCCACAGACTCAGGCAGGTTTTACCTTTTAAAGATTACTGATATCTCAGTGTATTTATTTAGTGGATTGTTTCATTCACAGGTTATGTGCTAAAAACCTCACTATAATAACTTGTATAATACTTGAGATATTGCAATAACTAATTTAAAACAGAGTACTATAAGCCAGGCTATGGTTTTAACAACATACACCAGTGAGATAAGGACTTTCATCCTTCTTCCTTTTCTTTTAGGAAAGATAACCTAATGATTCACTCTCCAAGGAATCAATAAAATGGACAATGTCCTGCTAACATAGGTCCTTACTGAGTTCAGTTTGTTTGTTCTTAATAACAAGAGTATTTTGATTAAATTGGTTTTGATGCCTTGAAATGACTTGGACAATAGTGGGTTATCAGACCAATTTCTGGACTAGTGCCTATCCTTTGGGTTACAGAGTCAATATACTAAGATCTCATAGAAACAAAATACAGTAAGTTGCCTTACAACCTACATGCAATTCAGATAAGTTGCCTTACAAATTACCTTGTCACCTCTAAACGATTGCATCAAATCTTTAAAAAAACATTATGCTCCCTAAAACTACTCACAAAACTTAGTTCTTTCCTGAAAATAAACTTGCAAGCAATTAGATAGTTACCTAATAACCAAAATGCTTCAGAATGCCTTGCAAACTTAAACATAAAAGAGCATACATAGAGAATAAAGAGATAGCAATTGAAGAGAGTAAAATTGCACCGTATTTTATTTATATGATCCAACTTCCATACATCAAATATTTTGCAACTTCAAAAGATAGACAGAAGTTCAGAACATCTGAATTCTACAATATATTTCTTCTCTTTTCCAAAAAATTCCAACCTCAAAGACCCTTTAAATTTTACAACTCTTTTTCTATATATAGGTTTTTGACCATCTTGGAATCCTTTTGAAAAGGGATGCTACAAGCTTCGGATGGTCTCAGAAAACCTAACCCTAAAACTAAAGAAGAGACAAAAAGAAAGAGAGAGAAGAAGCGGTAGAATGACCAAGTCAAAAAGATAAAAATAGATATTCTTTGTTCTTCTCCCGATCTAGCGACTTGATCTGATAGTGTACATAGTAGATGACAGCAGTTATGTTGAGTCTGGATGACCGTGCTTTAAGATTTACCTACATTCTCCTTTTGCAATAACTGTCTTCTTTATCTTCAATGGTGAGGTACCAAGTAGTCATCCTTATTCATCGTCCAAAATTTCTTCCTCCACTGCTGGCTTCTTCTTCTTGGGTGTAGTCATCACTTCCCATGCTTTTATTTCATCATCTGATGGCCACTTGAAGTCCTGAGTACTTTGTATTTGGACCTTTTTCCTGTCCTATCTCGCATTAGTGATATTTTTTGTCTACTAGAAACTTATTGATGTCAGTTTTTGCTTTGAAAGCTTCATCCAATATCTTATTGAACCCTTCTACATCAATATCAGTTCCTAAAATAAATGCCTCATTACTAGGTATTTTGCTGTCAAACTCACCTTTCCAGGCATCTAAGGCCTTCACTTGATCATCATCTCCTCTTAAGGTAGGTACAAATCTGTTAAAGTCATCAGAAAAGAGGCTTAACTTCACCTCAATTTGGTTCAATTTTCCCTTAAAGAATGAGAGAGTAATATTGACTCTTTTGATCTCATCTTCAACTTCAGTTACTATTTCAGGAAAATCTGGTCTTAGGGCTTGTAAAGATGCTAACTTTTTAAATAACTTTACCCTAGTAGACCACTTAGTAAAATAGGGGTTGAGGATAGCCAAATACCCCATTACCTCGGTGTGCAAAGCTGGCAATTTGTTATAAGCATTGAGTATAACATCAGCTTTATCTACCAAGATATCAATCCTATGTTGCAGCACACCTTTCAATGCTCTTAAAGCAATCTCATTTCCTTTTCCTTCCTTAGCCTTTTCCTCAGCCACCTCTTCAGATTTTTCTTTATCTTCAATTTGCAAGGGCTGTGGCACATACATCACCTCAGGCTTTGTTTCCAATTCTTCCAACAATTTCTTTATCATTTGATCCCTCTGATAAAGTTGCACTCGGCACATTTCTCTATCCTTTAACAAAGCACTAGTTTCTTCCAACAATGTGCTGCACGTTTCAGACAATTGCTTAGTTTTGTCTTCATTCAAGTGATCCCAATGTGTCATTATTTGGGATATCTCCAAATCCCCTATATTTTGCATTGTCCATACCATTTTATTTCCCACCATATTCTCCTGAATGTTCACCACTTAGGGTTTTTGGTCTTTTGGACACAGGCTCCACATTGCAAATGCTTGAGACTTTGGGCTATAACCAAATCCTTTTATTACATCACCTATTTGCACTTCACTAGCCATCTTGAGATCTGGTTGTTTCCTTATTTGATCAATAATGAACGTGAATGCTAAATCCCACCCCTCAGCCAATAGTATTCCACTTTCTGATACTAATTTCCTGGCATCCTCTGGTGAAATATCCTCATTTTTAGGATCATAATTCTGCAAACCCACCAATGCCTCATTTGTTATTGTCTCTTGATCATCAAATGTCATCTCTACTATGATTTGTTCTTTCTTGTACCATCTGAGGAAATCCTTAAACTCCTTAGTTTTAACAAAATTATCATCATTTAAAAACTCCTGCTGATGAATCGGTCTCTCATCAATACATGCCTTAAGGGGTATTTCAACCTCATCATCCAAGTCAGGCTGTTGTTTCTTACCTTCCCTTATTGCCTTTCTTAGGTTATGATCATATAACCTATTGCCAGGTACTAAGGCCTTAGCCTTATCTTTCTTCCTATTCTTCCCTTCAGTTGAGGGTTGACCTATCTCAAGTTTCTACCTCTTTGCAGCAGGTTCTTCTAAATCATCTGGTTGGGTAGCAACTATCAAATCTATCATGTGACCCTCTGCTCCCTGCAACTATGGTATTTCAGAAATATCTTGTTGTGATGCTTGCTGTGGTGGAGGATACGTAGTAGGACGTGCATAATCACTGTCACTACTACTATTGTACTCAGATTTTGAATGATCAGGTGTCTGAGCACCTTTCTTGTCAAGAACTGTATCCAATTGTTCTATAAGCACATAATAGTTGTCTATCATGGCTTTGATTCTATCAAAATATGGGAGATCAGGGTAGAAACCCCCAGAAGCCAACCCATTTCTCTTTATTTGCTTCTCTAGCTTTAACAATTCTTGAATCCTCAATCTTCTTGTATGAATATCATCTTCATCCAAGAGATTCCTTGTTGCATCTTCTTCAATGCATTCATAGTGGAAATTTGTATTAGGGATTATAGGAGTATACAATCTCCTTACCCCTGCCATAAAACCCTCTGGGTCAATATATCTATAAGGGGCTGCCCCCATCATGTATTTTTCCAACCATTGACCTACTGCATCAATGGCACCCTTGCCAATTGTGAAGTTAAAAATCTTAAACTGTCTAGGGGTCAAATTCCCCTTCTTATGTGGTACAAAATGCTTATTGTCTGACAACAATAGCTGCCATATAAACTCCATTGCCGCCACCCTTGCTGGTACATAATATGGCAATAGATGAGGTGGGTGAATACACCCATATACCCTGATGACTGTGTAATTTTCTTCCATAAAGAAGTCACCCCAATTATGCTTTCCAGGCTAGCTATCTATATAATCATAGGGCCTAAGTAGTTGTATAAATTTTAATGGGATTCTTGTTCTTCTGGTTCCCAAACTTTGCACTATTGGATACACAATCCAATTCTGAAAGGCATAGTAGTCACACTCCCAAGAAGTGTAATTCCAAACCCTCACCCAAAACTGGATAGGATTTGGTCCTAACTGATAGAATCTCTGAGGAGTTAAAATAATAACATCCATGATGACAAAATTGAAATGCAAGAGGAGATGCATAAGAACTGAACAATGTAAAAATTTAGGCTCCTTCTCCTTTGGGTTCTTCATTCCCTTCTGGGTTGCAATGAAACCCTCATGCATTTCATCTATGATACGTTGAATATAATCATAACTGGTGTTAGAGTGGACCTCTTGTAGGTTTAACACCATCATCAAAATCCCTGCATCAATCTTCTCTGCATCACCATCTATTCCCAACACTCTACACAGGGCGTATGCAGCATACTTGATATAAAAGTTTAGATCCTTGTAATAATATGGGCTGTCCCCGGACATAGGATCTAAATACTTTCTCACTTCTTTGAGCATGTGTTTTAACAACTGGCTCCTAGCAATCCCAGGCTCCAAAGTATACCTCTGTTTTTTATTTGTCATGTCAATTTTGGTAGACATGGTGCTGTATAAGCCGAAGGCTTGCATGAATGAATTTCTATTCAAAATTAATAGGGCAGTGCCATCATCCCTCCTGATGGTCTTAGATAAAACATCATAGTGATTGGGTAGGTCTAAGAACAATTCTACATCCAGGAAGACATCAGGAACAAGTAACCTAGCTAAACCACAGGTCCAAGGGTTTCATACTGGGATGGGCTTATCAGAATTCTTATAAAAATAATTGAAGAGAGAAAAACCTATTGTCCCTAGAGTCACAGCATCTCGAATATCGTTATATTCATCTATGAGGACATTATCATTAACCTTCTTGTTTTGTGTCGAACCAGGAAGGAGACGGAGGAATTCATCTGAGTAGTTCACTTTTCCCTTTGCTTCGTCCTCCACCCTCTCACTTTCTCCGCTGGTCGAAGCTACACTCACTACTCTACTCATGTTTTTGGTGTTTGAATCCTTCTCTTTGTTACCGGTATTGAAACAAATCTATCACAAAGACTTCATAGACTTTCTTGCACACAATTTTGGAAACAACGAACTCTTACAATCACAGAAAACACTGTAAACCTTTGAATTTACTCTTCTTTGGCAACTGAACTTCTTAAACTTAGAAACTCTGAAAGCAAGGTGAATGTACACGAACAAGCAATCATCTCCTTATAGTAACCATTCAAGGTACATAGCTCATGATTCTTAGAACATCAATTCTGTCTTAAATTCTACATACTGTGAATCATAATTGAAAACCTAGCCCTAGTTTCCTAAGTGTGACAGGAAAATCAAATTTGTAAAACTGAATCCTCAGCTAATCCTTATAAAATTCGAATGAGCTGACATGTCAACCTAGGATTGGCCCTCTATCATACATCTCAGCTACCCTTTTTTTGCACAGTAATCAAAATCTGGAGATCTGATTGGCCGCCGAATAATACATACTGACTTATTTAAGACTTGCACCTTTTTACGAAAATCAGCATTAAACGACAATGCGACTACATTCATTTTCTCTATCGCTAATCCAAATCCTTAACCCATGGTTTATCCAGAGACATAGCGACTATGCAACTTCCTTACCTTTACTAACCACAGTCAATAATTGGCAAACACGTGACACAAAGAAAATCTAAGTCGCAAGTGGTTATTACTAACCCACATTCTTTTCTCAGACTATGTGACTAACAGTTAGTGATATCTCTCACAGTTATTTCTTAGTCACCAAATGTTAACTTTCTCCTTCCAGACTGCGTGACAACCCTTAGTCACCTGATCGCCAAATGTAGATGCTGAATGCTAAAAGACTTTATCTCGTGACTACCCGACATACCCTTAGCCGCTGAGTCACGAGGACTTTTCTCTTTAGGGTCTTTTATCCTGAGACTTGGCGACTACCGTAGGATCGTTTCATATTTTCATCTGACGGCTGTTGCTTAATCGCCAAATGACTTATCATACCTTTAAAACATTTCGATACCCTGCAACTAACAGTTGACCTTAAGTAGTCTCGTAGTCGCTGAACACACTTATACTTTTAAGCGATCATTATGGAATCCACTCACCTTCTGACAGATGTCTCATTCCGATTTGAAACTTGGGTTATCTAGTAACAACCCGACTGTGCTTCATTACAAACTGTAAAAGGTTAGTCACCAAGTCTCGACAGTTTGAACTTAATCGGCCTCTTTTCTAGAGACTTCGCGACTAAAGGCTTTGCTTTGTACTTTTTATTATATTCTTTCAGCAATTATGCGACAAAAGGTAATCGCAGTGTCTTGTGATACTTCCTTAACTACAGAAAACATCCTGCGATCACCCGGCTGACCTGTGGGCCCACTGAAATATTACTGCTCCATTCAAATGATTTAGCGATTACGCGACATAAAGTGAATCGCAAAGTCTAGGAAAGAACAAGGAATATTCTATTTTTAAAAGAGAATGCGACACAGGCTAATCGCAAAGTCAGGGATAAAAAGGAATATGCTGATTTAAGTTATGCGACTAAGTGATTGCAGTAGAGCTCATGACTTAAGTGGAACAAAAAGTAACTGAGAAATATAAAATGAATAATGCCTTAGGGTTTTCTTCAAATTTGAATGTTGAACCAGATCTAGGGTTTAAGACTTTGAATATTTTCACAGGTTTTAGGCTGAAAGACATCAAAATTTGAAAACCTGGAGAGGGAAGACCATAGAACCGAAGGAGAGGAGGCAAAACCAGGAATACAACCAACAGACACTATTGCATCAAATGTTACATTCAGAATATTTGACACATTGATGCACATGCAGTCACACTTTAGGATGCTTCCTAAAGATGTGAAAGACATACAAAGACAAAAAAGATGATCATTCATAAGCAAGATGATAGGAACAACATGATACAGAATTTAGAACAGAAGAATCTTCATAATGAAGATGTCAACATCTTTGGCATTGTTTTCAAAGAGGGAGAGATTATCGAAAAGAAGATAAAAAGAGAGAGTTTACTATACTGAGAATAAGAGAGATTAATGAAAAAGAGATTATTGTCAAAGAGGGAGAGATTAATGAAAGAGGGAGTCTACAGATAAATAGAAATAGAAAGATATCAACATGATTACAGACACAAAGGGAGAGAATGTTTGATACGATGAGAATCAAAATGAAGCTAAAGACATTAATAAACATTTGTTCATATCAAGGAACACATGCAAAGTTTTTGGATTGTATGGTAACTATGGTTGAAAATTATTGTTTTATTGTTTAGTGTTGTCATCAATGTGAAAGAGGGAGATTGTTGGAAATATTGTTTGGAAAGCTACAATGGAAACAATTGTTATTTTTTGATTGATGTCAAACCTTAACTGGTGAGACTATTGCTATCTATTTGAGTACTATATTGATTGATGAAGGAGATTTAACAAGAAGACCAAGTGGAATGGTTGAGTTATGGGAAATCACAAGGGTACTTGATAAGTTGGCACATTGGCAAAGTAATGTATTGTTTATCTTTCGATGACAATTTACTGTGAACAGTTTGTGCTGAGAAAAGTCAGTAATGATCGAGCGCTAGTAAATTGTCACAAAAACTAGTAATGATCAAGCGGAAGAACACAGTATTGGCCGAGCAATAGTATTTTGGTAATTGTTCAGATTTGAGATCTTTGGCTGACATAATTTATTTTATCGGGATATCTAAAGTTAATTAAAGATAAGCACGATTGATCCACACTATGTAAATGCACGGGTAACTATAAGTAATGCATGGGTCAAGGAATTAATTAGTGATTGCATTGGAGAAGGAAATTAAATGTAAATATGGAAAGATCCATTAGAACTGACCTAACATAAGATCTACGATCTTGATTAAGTGGCAAAAGATGTACTTGACCTAGATGTAAGAGGTATAAGATAACCTTAGAAGGTTATTCATGATGTATGAAGAGTATGCAAGAGGATTGTATAGCTAATTGACTTATTGACATAATCTAAGCAGAGAGGGTTGAACAGAGAAGAAGAGAGTTGCAACAACAATTAATTGATGGATTTGTAAGAAGATCTGAAGATTGAAATGAGAATGGAGGCCACTTAGTGAATTAGCATTAGAGATGAATTGGATCTAGATTTGTAAAGTAAGTTGTATGTTTCAGATCACACCCACTAATTACTTTCTAACCATTGTATCGGTCAAATCATTTAACTGGGTTGACGTAACATTCACTGTATAAATACTTTAGCAAGGTGACATTTAGGTGGAATGTTCTAACTCCTCTAACAAGGCCGCTCCTGATAGGGTAATTAAATCCTTTAACCATGTCACATTTAGCAGTGTGTTTTTTAACCTAATTGTAATGGGCATATTTAGACCTGACGATAACTAATTCACCCCTCCTAAGTTATTCTAAATTCATTCTAACATAGAGATGGTCTCTAAGTTTTTTTGGATAACTTGGATGTGAGTATGGCCCATAATGTGTGAGCATAAGGCAGTATACAAGATACATGGGAGAAAATTCTCTGTGATTCTTATGTCTCTATATTCTTGATGATATCAGCTAGAGTGTGTGGACTAAAGAAGACCTATTTGGGTCCAACCAAAGAGACGTAACATGCTTAATGATTTGTGAGCATGATTTATGGATCTCGACATGTAACTAATGATTTACATTTTTTAATTCATTGTGTAAGCTATCATGTCTATCTTAGAAAGGGGCTATGTAATTTTTTGTACATTAGGGAAGTATTAACATGCCAACCTAATTTTTTATTTTTACTTATATAAGGGAAAGTAGCGTCTTGAGTTTTAAACGTATGGATTTGATGAATTTGATGCTATGAGCATGTAGATGTGAGTTCTTCTAGTTGTAGAGTAGTGATTATATTTGTAATGCACCTCATTGGAACTGTTCAAGGAAAGAAAGTTGATATTAGTAGGTTCATTGTTATAAGTATACATTTATACTTCTCTTTGGACAATGAGTCTATAAGGTAGATTTAACCTTCACTTTGGGAAAATTTCTCAGGTAGTGAGCTTATCTTTTCATTCAACACCTAACAGGGTTGAGAAGACTCGTAAAATGGTCTGTCATGTAATAGGTACTTGTACTGGATGTAATAATTAGCTCCTAATAGGGCTAGATCTCCTAATAGGGATACAATAATTCTAGTGCATTATTTTGTTGGTTTCATCCCCACCGATGTTAAGGATGTTTTTCCCTTAACAGTTTTTCCTCAAAAACAAAATACTTGTGTTATGGTGTTGTTCTTGAAGTGTTCAAATTTTTATTAAGTAATTGGTTTAAAGTTTAAATTTTAATCATTTGGAATACAAATGATTAACCCCCCTCTCAGTTGTATTATTCTTAAGAATTGGTATCAGACCCTGTGGTCCTCTGAGAGAAAGCTTAACCACTTGAGGTGATTCTAAGATGGCTTACTATAGGAAGGAGAGTGCAAAATTTCATGCTGAAAATTTTGTCAATTAGAAGAATAAGATACGAACTCATCTGATCTCCTTAGGAATTTACTGCTGGATGATTACAAAGAAGGATGAAGCAGTCAAGGTAGTTTATGAATTAGGAAATTATACTAAGGTATAAAATAAATTTTTTTCTTGTAATATGTTTGCAAGGGAGGCATTGATAAGTGTGCTCTCTGAGGTAGAGTTTACAGAGGTTAAATATCTTGATTGAACTGACAAGATTCTGACAAGGCTACATGCTCTATATGAAGGAGATTAGTACAGTAAGAAAGAAGAAACTATAGAGTTGGAAGGCTAAAATGGAGAATCTGAGGATGTGAGATGGTGAGAACGTCAGAGCATATATACAAAGGTTTAGAGAGGATGTTATTGGAATCAAAATCTTTGGAGGCACATATACTCAAGATGAAGTGATTCCAAAGATTCTTAGATCTTCGACACCTTCTTACAAGATTAAAGGGCAAGTGATAGAGGAAATCATACCACTGGCAAATAATTTCAACAGAGAAGTCTTGATTGCTAAACTGGCCACTTTTTAGACTGCAGAGTTACATGATGCATTACCTAGAGTAGAGTCTTCATTTAAGGCTAATATTCATAATAAAAAAGGACTTTATCAAGCCTAGTGAGCGCTAACAAAAGTAATAGATGTTAAGAGAATAGAGAGTATGTTGATGAGTGGACAGAGATTAAAAAATAGGAAAGGAAACTGGAAGAACTTGTGGCTCTAATAGAAAAAATGGAAAAGAGAGGTAAATGTATATTTGAAGGAAAATTACCCCTAAAATGTTGTTCTTGTAATAAGATTGGTCATTTTGCATCTATATTTTCTACAAGGGTTCCTAAGTATTAGCCTAAATTTACAAGTCTAATTACTCCAAGAATGAGGAATGTTACTATGCTTCTGAAGGTGTGTCTGATGATGATTCTGTGAATGATAGAAATGAAATAGGTTTTATTTCTATTAATGGAGCCAATATATAAAATTCAACCTTCTCCTAACATTTTTTTTAAAATATGCTCATTTTACAATTATACAAGTCTGGAAGTTGATTGTTGCTATTTAACAGGAGAGAAAATTGATCTTGGAAAAATAGTGACACCACCATGTCGCATACCATGAAGATGGATATTTTCAGAATAGGGATGTAGTCAATATTTTTTTAGCTTGGAAATTAAGCCTTAGTGACATTGTGCCCTAATTGGGATATCATGTTATTGAAGAGGTCGTGCGAAATAATGAGCAATTATGAGTAAGGAATCAAAGTGATGATGCCATGTAGATTTTTGTAGGTGTACCATTTTGAAATCAAGGGGCATAAAAGGGACTGATTAATAAGATTAGCAACATGTAATCTATGGTAATATTTTGAAAAGACATCAAGGAAGGAAAATACTACAAAGGGCGAGTTATGATTCATTAGCATTTATTTTTCTTTCCTCTCTAAGGTAAGCCACCTTACGTGAAACATTCTTTGAAACTTTAATGTGGGTTCCAAGCTGGTGATTCTTCTCTTTATAAGATTCTTTTGATAGTGTCTTCACACAAAACAAAGATTTAACTATATTTTGATAGTAGAATGGTTTTTCTAGTAGTTGACATAATGTCAAATTGAAATCCATGTCTGATTCTCCAACCAAATTTGGATTTTGATGAACAAAATCACCAAGACATCTAGAATGATCTCATGTCTACTTGTTGGGACCTTTCTACTAGTTATGTTGGGTACTAGAGAGACATTTTTGAGCTAGAGGTGGATTAGGATAAGGAAGAGTTTCATGTCATTTTTTACGAGGATGGTTTTGACTCAGAACAGTTCTGAGATGAGATGAACCGACTGCTTGATGGACTTCATATAGACTAAGCACCACCTTTTTCAATAGTTGTTATGAAATTACCCTTTTTCTAATATATAACAATTGGGTTCCCTAGGGTTGTGGAATTTTGATGTAACTACTAAAAATGGCATGTATAACAATTGGAATCTTATCGCTTCCTCTTCAAGGAAACCACAACCTTTTTTGTAGAGAGTATATATAGTAATGGTGGATAGTATTGTGGGGAAGAGTACATTTTTTTAGAGATACATAAATATAATAAGACTTTTAGTGTTTTGAATTTTGATTTGTGTATTCTTGTTTCTTTTCAGTCTCAGTCCTTTGCGATAATTAAATTATAGATTTAATTCCCATATTCAAGACTTGTGTTTGAGAATTAATGAAGAATAATGAAGATGTGGTCATATTCTTACTATTAAGTTGGTTTCTATTGATGGAATTAAATTCAATTGAACTAGTCGTATGTCTTGAGCCTTGATATGTGTTACAAACATAAAGTAAAATGAAAAAGATAAGGAAAGAATCCAAGAGAGAGTGCATAGGAAGAGTTTTACTAGAGAGAGAGAGAGAGAGAGAGAGAGAGAGATTTTCCTTTAAGATCAAACACAAAGATCACCCAAAATGCTCCAAGACTAAGAAAAGTACACAAGAATTTTGGAAGGGGAAAAAATCAGAAAAAACCCTTGTGATTAATATGAATGAGGCAAGAAGCCATGAAATAGAGAGAGCTTTTGAAATAAGCTCATTACAAAATTATGAGAGCAACAATGAGAATGAGAGAAAAAGAGATAAGAAATCCCATGAGAACCAACTTGTGAGAACCAACCTTCCGAAGTGTGTGAGAAGCATCTCTGAAGTAGAGATGAGTGAAGGAGTTTGCATGTAACTCCCATATCCTATGAGTGACACATTCACATTAAGTGTGTTCCATGTGTAGGTATCCTCTTAAGGAGGAATATCTAATTTCCTTATTAAAGGAAATACAAAAAAGTGACATGTCCTCCTACTTGGACTAGAGGACAAATACAAAATAGGATGCATTTCTTTATACTTTAATTACATATATCACCAAGGAAGGATTAAATTCTAACACCCCCCTTTAATCTTTACTTGGGGAGTATACACCAAGGGAATTAAATCCAATTTTTACAATGAGAATGAAATGTCTCTTTACAAAATCTATAACTTGGTCTTCAATATAAGGAAGAGATTTGATTGTCTTGATTCAATTCTTGAAGTAGTCATCTTGAAGCTATAGGACATGTGAAGAGGAATTGATTACATAAGTGGTCCCTGAAGGTTCACCTGAAACAAAGAAACATAGAAACACAAAACACGAACCAAGGAAACTATCCACAAGAAGAATTGCATCTAACATTCAAGTTAGTGTAACTTTGAAACTTTTAACTCAGAAAATATCTTTAAGGAAATGTATGAGATTTCATCAAAAAGTACAAGAGGTACTCATGAAACCAAGATACACCAAAATATCAAAGTGACATAAACATCATCCATCCTCTCATCTCAAAATAAACATACTAATTCATAAATGACAAAACACAAGACAAACTACAGAGACCCGCACCATCATTGCATCAATCACATGGATATAGACAGTTCATTAATAAGCCATATAAGTTCAAATGGGTGATCAAGCCACCACTTGCATGACTCACAATTGAAGCAATGAAGAATACAGGATATTATCACAATATTAGAAGATGCATATAAGTATGAGAGAGACAAAGATAAATAAGTGGAACATGTTACTCAAAAACCAACTCAAGCTAAGAACTAATTTTCCAAACATGACTACAATCATGTACCATAAGTAATGAACCATTAAGGAGATAATAATATAAACCAAAATTAATTTGACATATGCTAAATAAATTGAACTAAGGATTATTAGAGAGAACCAAATACATGCCAAACATATGAGAAATCGAACAAACTTCAAGAAGGATTTCAAGAACGACAACTTCACCAAGAGAAAAAAAATCAATGGAACAAGTTGATATATGTCAACTAAAGTAAGGGCATCCCAATGCAATTTAAAAATTGAACAATTTGATCAACATAAACTGAAGTAAGTGCATCCACTGCATCTTACAAATGGAACAAGTTGATCAACATCAACTAAAGTAAGTGCATCTAATGCATCTTACAAATGGAACAAGTTTATCGACATCAACTGGAGTAAGTGCATCCACTGCATCTTACAAATGGAACAAGTTGATCAACATCAAATGAAGTAAGTGCATCCAAAAATGGAACAAGTTGATCAACATCAACCAAAGTAAGTGCATCTACTGAATCTTACAATTGGAACAATTTGATCAACATCAATTGAAGTAAGTTCATCCATTGCATCTTACAAATGGAACATGTTGATCAATATCAACCGAGTAAGTGCATCCACTACATCTTACAAATGGAACAAGTTGATAAATATCAACTGAGTAACTGCAACCCAGTGCATCGTACAAATGGAACAAGTTGATAAACATCAACTGAGTAAGTGCAACCCAGTGCAACTTACAAATGGAACAAGATGAACCCATAAAAGATGCAACTAAGTGCACAACAATACATCATATAAAATTGATAGCAATTAATTCTAAATAATGAGATAAATTCACTAGAGGGAAATGTTGTATGATAATACTTGAACAAACTATAATTTAAGATCATCAACAACTTTAAGATATTTGAATCATTCATATATCACTTTGCTTCCTCTATTTTTTTCTTTTTTTATAAAAAAATGACATAATTGAAAAGCATGCACACAAGGCTAGTAAGGGAAAATAAATGTTTACCCCCTTTGTTTAAAGAACATAATCTTCTTTCTTATGAATAATAATCAAAATGAAATAATTCCCTACTAAATTGTTAGAACCATTTAATTTAATCACTAGAATCAATGTTGGCATGATTAATTAGGAAAAAAATGATCAGATTAACTAAAATGGAGAAAATTACAATGAAAATATGATGATAAAGATCAATGAAAGTAAATTTAACTTAATGTTAATCACAATATGAATAGATAAACATATATTTGAAAAAAAAAAAAAAAATTTAATTAAAATGGAGAAACAAATTTTAATTGCAATGAAATAATGCACGAGTAATTTAATATGGTCAGAATTGATATAAATAACTTAGGAATGAAATGATTATAAGTAATATTAAGTAGACAAAATGTATTGACATTTAAACTTTTTTATTAAACAAAATTTAAAATATTAAAATACAAGTTAGAAGTGATAAATTTTAAATAAACTTACATAAGGATTAAATTAAACTTATGAAAAAGATTTTAATGGAACTAATGAGATAAAGATTTCAGATATGCAAATTAGTTGAATAATATTGAATAAACAAATCCTTAATAATAAAATAATGAGTCAAAGTTAATAAGGAATCATCCAAACTAGATCTTGGATTGGAAAAACCACAGAGATAATAAGAGACCAGATAATATGTAGAAACGTTTCAACAATGAAAAGACCAATAAACTACTGCATAATGTAAAGAATACTTATAAGAATATATACAATAATAGTCTACAATTATGTTAATATATATAAAAAAAATTGTTACACAATGCAAGAATGAATCCAAGAAATAATGGGCTGCAGTCATAGAACAAGCTAAATGAAATGCAAAGAAAGTTGTGCAGGTGAGGAGGGAGTATTGCGCTGAAACTAAGATGCACTGAAAGACAAGCAAGGTAAGAGATATTCTAAAAGACAAGAAAATAAGGGGAGTAGAATACTGTGCTAGCTACCAATCTCCAATGAAAGAAGAATGAAAGGGATGTGAAAGGAATACTATGAACTTATAGTGCCAACATTATTACTGTTAACAAGTTGCAACCAATGTAAAATGAAATGATGGTTAAAAAGACCAAATGTAATGAATATGATACAACTGCGTAATGTATTTTCAATGAAAAAAGATGTTTTTGTTCAAGGAGTATGAATGATATTAGATGAGCAAGAGAATGCAGACAAAGTTTAATATCTTTCTATAGAAACAACAGAGAAATCTCCTGCGTAAGGAGAGAATAATATGGAAGTTTTGCTAATTATAATGTGTTGCACAATGAAGTTACTTGAAAGGAAGTGCAAGGTACTATGCAAGGGAGTAAATGGGCCACGCAAAGATAAAGTAAAGAAAAGGCTAAGAAAGTTTAAATAGCCAACAAAGGATAATAAACTGCGTAAGGAAGAAGGTTTTAATAAATGCAAAGAAATGTGAACTAAGTTGCACAAGGTAAAGATATATAAAGGACAACACAAGAACACCGTAGAGTTTTCCCAAGAGGTAAGGGAGAGACCTATGAGGAGGAGGCAGCCAAGAAACCAAGAGAGAATGGGGTGTTGCGAGTCAAGCACCAAGGGAGAAAATGCACCAAGATAAAATCTAATCTCCCAATACAGTGAGAAGAAGAAAGAGCAGATACAAATGTTGTGATACAAAAATAGAGATAAAAGAAGATTTCCTGAGATAATACAAAGATAAAATAAAGATGTATAGGATAGAATAAGAGTCTATAAATTTAGTATAACCCTGCAAAAGAAGGAAGTTAGAAATCAGACGAAATCTAATAAATGTACATAGATATATTAAAAATAGAGATTAACAAATAGATTTGAGATATAATGTTAGACCAGTAATAAAAAATGCTAGATGTATGGATTAAATATATAAATCTAGAGCTTAAAGTTAGAATGCTTGAATATAGAATATGCAAACTAAAAATCCCTTGTGGTTGCCTGACAGAGGGAGAGATTAGATTTTTAAAAAAAATTGGAAAAAGAGATGAAAACCACTTAGATCCGGCGGCAAGCCATCCAGAAATTTAAAAACAAAAATGAAAGATTTGCAAAAACCAATAAAAGAAAACCTGCAAACAAGGGGTAGATTAAGAAAAAAATTCCTTTCTCCTTCACAACCAAGATATCTTTCAACTATTCCTGAATGCACACTCAAAAAAAAGGATTAAACCAACTCTGATACCATGTTAGAAACATAAAGTAAAATAAAAAAGATAAGGAAAGAATCCAAGAGAGAGTGCCTAGGAAGAGTTTTACCAAATATATATATATATATATATATATATATATAGAGAGAGAGAGAGAGAGAGAGATCAAACACCAAGATCACCCAAAATGCTCCAAGACCAAGACAAGTACACAAGAATTTTGAAAGGGGAAAAAACAAGAAAAAACCCCTTGTGAATAATATGAATGAGGCAAGAATCCATGAAAGAGAGAGAGCTTGAGAAAGAACCTGATTATAAAATTGTGAGAGAAAGAATGAGAATGAGAGAAGAAGAGAGAAGAAATCCCATGAGAACCAACTTGTGAGAACCAACCTTCTGAAGTGTGTTAGAAGCATCTCCTAAGTAGATATGAGTAAAGGATTTTTCATGTAACTCCCATATCCTATGAGTGCCACATTCACATTAAGTGTATGCCATGTGTAGGAATCCTCTTAAGGAGGAATATCTAATTTTCTTATTAAAGGAAATACAAAAATGTGACATGTCCTCCTAATTGGACTAGAGGACAAATACAAAAT
>MU226353.1:86526-100413 GCA_018584345.1 Thuja plicata
CTAATATTTTGATGATTCAATTATTTATTTTATGAAGTAGTTTTTAGGGTTCATATTTAAGTTGGATTAATTAGTGTTAAATATGCCTTTCATTGCTAAGTTGGAAAAGTTAGGGGGTTTACCTGCCTAGGTTCTATAGAGCCTAAACAGAAGAGAAATTATCCATTCCTATGTGATTCTTGTTCATTGGCCATAATTGTAGGTTTGGGATTATAAATATTGAGAATTTGTGCTTTTTTTCCAAACTAAAATTTCGAGACCAAATAGATTGGTGACTCTACTAGGGAACAGTGGGTTAATTCATTGGAAAGATTCAAAGGTTTTTTAAATATAGAATTTGTTGCTTCTTGTTAAAAATAAAAAGAAAGGGGTGACTTTTTTGCATTTGTGAACCCAAAAGATTTTTAACATTTCCTCTTACTAGAGATGTGGCAACTCTAAAGTTTTAATATAGTTTTGATTCCTTTCAATTTTAAAAACTTTGAAGATGTATTCATATGGGCATCCATGCATGGCTAAAAATATAGCCATGTGATGTGATCAATAAAATTATACCATGAAACAGACTTCAAGATTGAAAGGTACAAAGCATTTGATTTCAATAGAGGCTTGGGTTTCCCAAATTCTATCCCAGATAATATCAGGAAAAATCTTCCAAAATCCAGTGGCCTGGAATAGGAAATAGCATATGAACATATAATGAAATTTGAGTACTTGATGGAGAATCACAATATAAACCATGAAGATTTTGTAATAAAATTATTTGTTTAGTCCTTGGGTGGTGATGCAAGAGAATGATTGTATTATTTGAATCCATATTCTGTAGGTTCATGGGAATGCTTGAAATTACTTTTCATAGAACAATTTGGGGAAAAGGTGATTTTTTTCTACTTAAAGAGTTCAAACATGTTCATATTCAGACAAATGAAATGGTTCCCCTATTCAATCTTAGCTTCTCTAAAATTATTAGAAGGCTTCTTGATAGCATGAAACCTAATGATGCCTGGGAATTAATTGTGTATTTTTGTGCTTTTTGATAAGGAAATGAGTTTTAAGATAAGAATGGAAAACCATGTGAGTTTGTATGAAGCTTTCCAAATTGTAGATAATATTGAAAAAGTTGAAAAGTATTGTAGGGTGAGAACACTCAAACCTGAGCCAAGGGTTTCTTACTTACATCACGGTCCTTTAAATAGTAGTTAGAAATACAAAGCATATAGAGGTATATATGGGTGCCAAAATACATAGGATAATAGAATGAGATACCTTGACTATTATTTTGCATACCAAAGTGGTATTTATGAAGCAAAACATGGTACACCTTTGTATGATTGGAATATGAACATAACAACTAGTTCCAATGAGAGCTCTTCCTGCACTGATGAGACAAATGATGATCAAGAAGAATTTAAAGATTACCGCTTCCATATGATCACTAACCCCTTGATTGATCAAGAAATATAGGATGAGGAAAAGGAAGTTTGTTTGGGAATGTAGAGGGGTAATATTCCAATTTATTCAAGTCCATTATATGAAGAAGAAAGTTGTAACATTGCAAACATAGAGGTAAATGAAAAGGCTCGTGAAATTTTTTCATCTTTAATAAATAGACTTCATCGGATAATCCCAAGGATAAAAACACTCTTAACATGCATAATAATAATATTTCTCATGACCAAAGCACAAGAGAACAAGTAATCTATTAAGGAGATGGTTCTATTTGGATGAAGATGTATGACATTATGATTCTAGGGATAACTGAAAAACTAAACTATTGGGACAAACAAAGAAGTAATGATATCCAAACATTTCATAATTTTTCCACTTTGCAACCCCAAAAAAAATCAAAGGGAAAAACTTACTTTTGTGTCTGCAGAAAGATGAGTATATTTTGGAACATCTGAAATAGGATGTGCATTATCATATTTTGGAGATGTTCTCAAAATAGGGCTTTTGATATAGGAAATTAATGGATTTATGTTTTGGTGGCTAGAGGCGACCATTCCCTACAAGGGTAAGTGTGATTCTACTTCGAGACCAAAAAGGATGCAGTCTACTTCTTCCAAGAGATAACTAAATTCTTTCTATATCCATAGGGGATATGTATCCACCAGAAAGAGCCATTGATGAAAAAAAAATTTAATAATCAACAGTCTCTTATTTATTTTTTAAATATGCTTATTTTTCTTTGATACAAGTCCAAAAGTTCATTTTCGGTATTTTGTAGGGGAGAAAAATTGATGTTTGTGAAATAGCGACACCACCATGTCTCATACCATGAAGAAGGATATTTCTGGAATATCAACACATTCAATATCTCACTAACTTGGTAATTAAGCCTTAGCAATATTGCATCATACCTAGGATATCATGTCATTGAAGAGGTGGTGCAAAACAATGAACAGTTATCAGTAAGGAATCAAAGTGATGATGCCAGGTGGATTTCTACAGGTGTACCATTTTGAAATCAAGGGGCATCAAAGGGACAAATTAATGAGATTACCAGCATGTAATCTCTGGTAAGATTTTGATAATACATCAAGGAACAAAAATACTGCAAAGGATGAGTTGTGATTAATTAGCATTTATTTTTCTTACTTTCCCAAGGTAGGCCACCTTACATGAAACATTATTTCAAGCTTTAATGTGGCTTCCAAGTTGGTGATTGATCTCTTTATAAGATGCTTTTGATAGTGAATTCATAAAACACATAGATTTATCTAAATTTAGATAGCATAATGGGGTTTCCAGTAGTTGAAGGGATGTCAAACAAAAATCCATGTCTTATTCTCCAACCAGATTTTGATTTTGATGAAGAAAATCAGCAAGACATCATGAATGATCTTATGTATGCTTCTTGGGACCTTTCTATCAATTTTGCTGGGTAACAAAGAGATATTTTTGAGCTAGACATAGAGCAGGATAAGGCAAAGTTGCGAGCCAATTTTGAGGAGCATAGTTTTTACCAGGAACAGTTCCAATATGAGATGAACCGACTGCTTGGAAGACTTTGTATAGACAAAGCACCGCCTTTTTTAATAGCCATTATTATACTTCCATTTTGGTAATATGTAACGATTCTATTACATAGGGTTGTGGAACTTGGATGTAATTACTGAAAATGACATATATAATGGTTTGACACTTGTCACTTCCTCTTCGTGGAAATCACAACCATTTTTGGTAGAGAGTATAAATAGTAATGGTGGATAGTATTGTGAGACAGATTACAAATTTTAAAGATACATAAATATAATCATACTTTTAGTCTTTTGAATTTTGGGTTGTGTATTCTTGTTTATTTTTAGTCTCAGTCCTTCACGATAATTAAATTACAAGTTTAATTACCATCTTCAAGACTTGTGTTTTTCTTTCAAATATCACAATATGTTTGAGCTTCAGCGAAGAATAATGAATACATGGTCTTATTCTTACTATTCAGTTGGTTTCTATCAATGGAATTAAATTAAATTGAATTGTTTGTGTGTCTTGAGCCTTTATAAGTCTACATTAATAGAATTGGATGGCTGATAATTTAATAATAGTTTTAGACTAGCTTGTAGAAGGTACATGATAACTTGATGAAAGTTGACTCTACAACCCAATGGATAAGGGACTAATCTTTTGATGATTCAATTATTTATTTTATGAAGTATTTTTTATGGTTCATATTTAAGTTGGATTAATTAGTGTTAAATCTTCCTTTCATTGCTACGTTGGTAAAGTTAGGGGGTTTACCCGCCTAGGTTTTGCAAAGACTAAAGAAAGGAGGAATTATCTCTTCTTGGGTGATTCCTATTCATTGGACATAATTGTAGGTTTTTGATTATAAATATCAAAAATTTGTGCCCTTTTACAAATTGGAATTTTGAGACCCAGCATAACCTATTCATGAAGAAAAAGATCTAATTTTACATGTTGAAATGAAATCAGAATGGATCATTGATAGTGGTTTCTCACATAATATGATTAGTGATAAGGATAAATTTGTTCAACTTAATAGATATGATGGTGGTGTAGTCATATATGGTGAAAACATTCCTAAGTTGATCGTTGGAGTTAGTTCTATCTCTCTTGATAAAACTAACACATATGATGCCTTACTTGTTGATGGACTTAAGTACAACTTGTTGAGTGTTGGAAAATTTTTAGAGAAGGGATATCATTTGTAGTTCATGAATGGAAAATGAACTATCACAGTTCAATCTGTAAACTTGAACACATCAGGTACTAAGTCAAGAGGTAATGTGTTTGAGTTGAATACTACAAACACAACCTATTTATTCCAAGATAGATGAAATTTAGTTATTGGCATAAAACATTTTGTCACATAAATTTTTATAATATTGTAAGAGACAGTAAAAATAATGTAGTCAGAGATTTTCAAAGAATTATGAAGCCTACTAACACTATGTGTAGAGAGTGTGTGACGTGAAACAAAAGTAAGAGAATATTTCTGAGAAAATATTTTTCAGCAAGAGGGAAGTTGGATCTGGTACATATAGATATTTTGGGTTCTACAAGGACTAGATCTTACTATGGTGAAAGGTACTTTATACTTTTCATTTTTGACTATTCTAGGATGATGTTTGTTGTATTTATCAAAGGAAAATCTGAAGCATTTAATAAGTTCAATATTTTCAAAGGAAAAGTTGAGAATGAATAAGGCCTTAAGATACAATGATTGAGGTTATAAAGAGGTGAATAAATTTCATTAGACTTATTCAATTCTGACTACAAAAAGCAAGGTATATCGAGACAGAGTTGTGCTCCTAGGAAATCTCAGCAGAATGCAATAGCGGAAAGAAGAAATAGAACTCTACTGTATGTGGAGAAGATAATATATCTAGAAGGTAATGTATCTTATATATAAATTGGAGAGAGGTAGTCAGTACTATTTTCTACACTTTGAACACAGTTAAGAACAAAGAAGGTAAAGATAAGACACTAGATGAACTTTGGTTTGGTTATGCTCCTACTATAAAATACTTCATAATATTTGGTAGAAAGTGTTAAATCAAAAGAGATGATAAAATTGGGAAGTTTTATGGTCGAAGTGATCAAGGATTTTTCCTTGGTTATTCTACTAGAAGAAAGTATTATAAATGTTTCAATCTGAGATTGAGAAATATAGTTAAAAGTAATAATGTAAAAATTGATGAGAGGTTTCCGAGTGAGATTCCAAAGAATGGGAAGAACACTGAAATTCAAGAGAGTGAACAAACTCTTAAGATTCATATATGCTTGGATGAGCCTATTGAAGCACCAGATACACCAAGGTACATTAAGATGAACCATCCTAGAAGAATTAGATTATTGATAATGTTAATAAGGGAGTGATGACAAGGTCTAAATCTATAAATGAGCTTTGTTTAATTTCAGAAGTAGAAGCTAAGACTAATGATGAGGCATGTGAGGATGAATCTTGGATTAAATAAATGCAGGATGAATTAGATAAGATAGAGAAAAATAACACTTGGGAAATGGTTCCCAGAACTAAGGACAAAAATTTAATTGGAACTAAATGGGTTTTCAGAAATAAAATGAATGAAGATGACATGGTTGTAAGAAATAACGGTAGACTTGCTTGCAAGATCTATTCACAACAAGAAGGTATAGACATTGAAGAAACATTTGCATCTATTACGAGGTTAGAGGAAGTAAGATTGTTGCTTTCTTTTGCAACACAAAAATACATTAGAGTATATCAACTAGATGTGAAGTATGCATTTCTAAATAGAAACCTAGAGGAAGAGGTATATATTAAACAAACTAATGGTTTTCCTTTGACAGATGATGAGGACATGGTTTGTAGATTAAAAAAGGATTTTTATGGTCCAAAACTAGCTCCTAGAGCGTGGTATGCTTTTTTAGATAGGTATTTATTACATCTTGGTTTCAGAAAAGGTAGTGCAGATAGTAATTTATATTTGGGAAATTGTGAAGATGTAATATTGATTGTTGAAGTCTTTTTAGATGATATAATCTTTGGAGGTAATGCTAAAATGAGTAAAAAACTCTCTGAGAAAATGAAAAGTGAATTTCAAATGTCTATGATTGGTGAAATGAAGTTCTTCCTTGGTTTGGAAATTACTCAAAGTAAATAAGGTTTTTTTATCTCTCAAACAAAGTATCTTAAGGAATTTCTAAAGAAGTTTGGAATGGAAGATTGTAAACCTATAGGAACACCCGTGGTTATTGAATTCGATCTTACTACTACTTATGAGTCTCAAAGTTTTTTTCAGACTAAATATAGATCCATGATTTGAGGTTTGCAGTATTTAACTCACACTAGAGCAGACATAGCTATTGTGGTTGGAATTATTACTAGGTTTCAAGCTGGTCCTAATGAGACTGACCTTGTCGAAGTTAAAAGGATATTTAGATATCTTAAGGGAACATTACAATATGGTTTATGGTATGAAAAGTATGATGATTTTACACTACATGCTTATACTGATGCTTATTGGGAAGGAAGTGTTGATGATAGAAAAAGAACGAGTGGAGGAGCATTTTCCCTTGCAAAAAGGTTGGTTTCATGGTTAAGTAAGAAACAAGATTGTATAGCTCAATCTACTGCTAAATCAAAATATGTTGCTACTACTATAAATTGCATATAGATTGTTTCGATGATAGAGGTGATAAAGTACATTCGGATAATCTTTGAAGAACCAGTGATTATACATTGTGATAATATAAGCATAATGAACATGTCAAAGAATTATTTTATGCATTCAAAGTCTAAACATATTTGAATCAAGTATCACTTTTTGAGATACAAGGTTGCACAAAAGGAAGTCAGATTGGAGTAGATTAGTACAAAGGAGAAAATAGAAGATATATTCACTAAAACTTTGTCAAAAAATGACTTTGAGTATCTTAGAGGTATGCTTGGGGTGAGAACCCTTATTTGTGAGAACTAAATAAAACAGGAATCCATTAGTTCAATAATTATTAGAGCTATATCATTATCTTGACTTGATGTTTGGATACACTCCTCAGGGGGAGTCGTGAGAGAACACAATAGAGTATATTTGGGTGATCAAGCACCTAGTTTCTTACAGGTATGAATATTTTAAAAACCTATACCTCACAAAGGTAGGATGTGTAGAGAAGGAAAAGAGTTATGACACATTTTTCCATTGATTGCAAAGGGGGCAAGATACAAGTGAAAAATCCCTACTATTTTAGGGGGAGATATAAAGAGGATATTGAGAAAGTTGTATTAGAACAATAATTTTAATTGATGTATTTTCACACATGCTTCCATCAATGAGAAAGGGGGAGATTGTTGGAATTGTTGATGTTAAGGTCTTGACATTCATGTTTTTCATTGGTGTCAACATATGTTTCAGTTGGATGCATTATAAGTTTCAAAAAGACTAGTTATCACAGGTATAGCCGATATTAGTAGATATGTATGAATAGTGTACAATTTATTAGAGTATGCAAGAAAGGATCTGTGTAGAGTGTATGTGCAGGATCATGTATTCCAAAAAGTGGCAATGTGAAAATAAGTCCTTATTGGTAGACTAATTGAAAAACAACTATAAATTTCAAAGGGTCTAATATTTTTTAAATCTCCAACATATGTCATATTCTATGCTTCACCTACCACAAGAAAAAAATAAAAAAAATCAATTTGATGAAGTTTAGACTAAGTTAAGGTGGTCAGACACATGAGCTTTTATATTTTGGAAAAGTTTTAGAAGAAAAATCATAATTAATAATTTAGTTGGAAAAAAATTACAAAAAATATGCCTCGCATTCGGACATGAGTCTAATACTTATAGTTGTAATCTAGTAAATAAATATTATCATTTGAATGTGTTTAAGGTGGTCAGACATACACCTACTTCTTATCTTTTTAGTCCTTGTTGATAGGATGATTGAAAAATAACTATAACTTTCAAATAATATAACATTTTTGAAATCTGAAACTTGAATCACATTCTATGATTTACCTACTACAATAAAAAAACTAAAAGTTTTCAACTTCATGAAGTTTAGACTAAGTTAAGGTGGTCAGACATGAGATTTTTTATATTCCAGAAAAGTTGTAGAAGAAAATCATAACTAATTATTTAAATGGAAAAAAGTTACAAAACAATATGTGTCACATCTATACATGAGTCTACTACTTATATCTAGAATCTTGTAAAAAAATATTATCATTTGATTGTGTTTAAGGTGGTCAGACATACACCTACTTCTTATCTTTTGCCTAAAATTTTCATACTACTACATTGAAATTTAAAATATTTACCATATAGAATAATTTTTTTCAAAAAAGGGCTAGTATCTTAGAAACTAAATTCAATTTTCTACATATTTTCTTGTTACATTTTTTTTTATATAAGATTGATAACATGTTCAAATTTTTATATGAAGTTGCCTAACCCTGATTTTCTAAATTTTCATTGCAACTTAAGGACCTATTTGGCATAGCATGATCTTGCACATACTGTAGAGGAACAAGTTTATACCTTATTTATAAGTTTGTTAAATCTTATGGTGGTATTTACATGAGTTATAGTTGTTTTGGTTAAGACTAGTTACAATGCAGTAACAGAAGATTATGAGAGACATGGTTTATGATTTATAGATGCTTGCATGTTTTATACTTTATTTACTTAGATCAGAATGAAGAATACACAAGTTTGAGGGTTTTGTGGTTTAAGGGTTTGATATCAAATTTTTGGTAACAAATTATTCACCACCCCCCCNAAAAAATTTTTCCCCCCCCCCCCCCCCCCCCCGTCTTATTTTTTCATTGTCATATTTTCAACATATTATTCATGATCTTATAATGAAGTGATTTATGGTCATGACAATGAATGAGAGTTTTAATGTAATTTATCCATAACTATGAATGAGGGTTTGGTTGTAGGTTGAATATAAGAGTGAGAGAAGGTTTTGATGAATTCAATCATTATATAGTTTGATTTTTTAATTGATTGTAGAGGTAGTCATGAAGACAATAGAACAATGACTATGAAAGATCTTCTGAAGAGTGGGATATAAAGTGAAGAATTATAAAAAAGAGATATGACCTTTATTATAGTATGGTTTAGATGTGTTCCATGGAAACTTAGTAACCCTGTGACTAAGATTATTCTTTGGATTTTTTGTAAAGAATTTTGTGCTCCTTGAAGTGGAGCTTCTAAATCTGTGAGGGGTTGGTGCTTCTTGGAGTGGGTGCTCCTAAAGTTAGTAAGGGATTGGTGATCCTAAATTTTTTAAGGGGTTGGTGCTCCTAGATTTCATTCTCTAAAGTTTTCCAGTGAGGCCTAATATAAAATTTTCTTATATCAATTTTTCACCCTTTAAGGTGTTTCTACTAAAATATTGGTATGATGGTGTTGTACATGTGTCTTGAACTTCTTGACTATCTTATCTACTCAATTGATACTATTCTATGATCTGTTTTCAATGTTAAAATCATTGTGTGAAAGTATTTATTGGTTTAAATTCTTCTTTCTTGTATAAATATATGATTCAGCCCCCTATCAGTGATCCTAGTATTCCAATTGAATTTGTTGGGTCACTTAAAATTTTCCACTTTGTAGTTTCAAAGTAACTTTATTATGTTCCTGATTCAAAGGTAAAAGGAACATGTGATGAGTTTAGATCCTATAATTTTTCATGAAAAATGATCTTGGGCATTTTCACTATTTTTTGGATCATGAAGTCAGCTATTGCGAAATGGAAAAATTTCACGTTTGCATGAAGACAAATAACAAAGGTTGCGAAATAGAAATTTTTGGTTGTTTCATAGGAAACATCAAAAAGGATTATAAAATAGCGATTTTTTTCTATTTCACGGAGGACATATTAATGGTTAGTGAAATGGCGAAAAGGTGAGCATTAATTAGAAAGGTGGTAAAGCTGACAGTTGAAGCATTTTGACAAGTTTTTTACACATTCAAAATATCTTATAAGTGGTGTTAGATTTGAATGAGAATTAATTCGATTGGTTATAAAGAAGGTAGAGTTAGCTTCCTCAATTTTTTAAATACATTAGAGACTAAAACTAATTACAAGTACATAGTTGAAAAGACTGTTTGATTTCATTAAAAATGTCACGATTTTAGAATGGATAATTTTTTTTATTAGAGATATGACATTAAATGTTGAAGGCTTTGCTGCATCACAAATTAGCCTCAAGGTTAAGAGAAAGGTTAAAAAATAATAATTGAAGTTGTATACACCTGGATTTGAAAAGACTAAAAGGGCAAGTTGTCATTCCCCACAGAATGTATGATGCAAGAAATAAAATTTGAATCTGCAAAGTTTATTTTATCACACCTGTATTTAATGAAGGAACAAGTCTACGTGTATCAGAAATTGATGGGTTTCTTAAAAAGTTTTCTTCTCTAAAGAGATAAGGATTAACTTAATCAAAACAAATTTGAATTACAAGTTGATGTGATGGGTTTAATGATAGTTTCTTATCATTAGAATGACAATCCACATCAAGTGATGTAGCCAAATTTGTTGGATGCAGAGGAGGATCAACATGATATGCTTAGTAGCTTAATGGTTGATGCTAGGGAGCTTAAGACTAGTTATGCAGCCTATGAAAGTGACATGTTTGAACTTGAAGCATAGAAAAACCAGGTAGAGTTGCATGACCTAGCTTGAGAAATCTAGATGAATCATGATGGTTGGGTCCCTGATAACCTCAGAGATAAACTTTTGGACATGCTCATATTTATTCGACAAGATGGACCTTGTTTTCGATAAATTCAATATAAAACAATTGTTATTTCTAAGAGTAGATTTTTTTTTTAAAAAGGGTTATAGTTTAGAAAGGACATTTTGTAATAGTCCCAAGCTTGTCGCATCCCTTTGTGTTATATAAAGAAGGGATACCAAGACCATATATAAAAAGATAGAATATAGAATATAGATATAGATTAGAAAGATGAAGAAATAAATAGTATTTTGACGATGACAGTATAGGGCAATGCAATTGAAGCACATATCAATTATACCAATTTTTTGAAATTAATACAAAGACCCTCTTTTGTGTCCAAATTTACGATTGTAAGTTCATTTACACTTGGTGAAACTAGTCCTCTATGATTATTGATTTTGAGTCAATTACTATCATTTAATATTTTGTAAAAGATTGAGTTGCAGTGTTAATCTTGGATCATTAGAGATTGCATACGAAGTGTTTCCTATGTATCTCTGTCTAATTGGTTTTCTTAGTGAAATTAAATTCAATTAGACTAAGGTTTTTTTCTGTAAAGATATATTTTGTATATATTGTAGTGGATAGTGTGTAATTCACTATCTCACAAAGTTGTACATTGGGGTTTAGTAAAGGATTGACTCTATCTAGCCAATATTGGATAAAAGACTAGTCGAAGGATTATTTCATAATTCAGGGAATATTTCTAAAATTGAAAGGTTCATTTTTCTATCAATAACATTCATAATCTATGAACATTATACCCCCTTCTATTTAAAATAATTTAAAAGAAAGAAATTTGAAGTTCTCAGCATTGTTCAAGGTGTAGTTTGATTATTATTAAGAACCACTTTCCATCTTAAGAGATCAATAAATTTTCATATACAGGTATTTTCTATATAAAAAGTCTCCAAAAAACATATTAGGGTTGAGATGTAGGTTCTGTTGGTTGTATTTCTTGTTTTGGCAGTTTCCCTGGTTCCCTATCTTTTTCTCTGTGATCTGATGTTTTCAAGTCAGCTGTCTCTCGTCCCTTGTGGCCTTACCTGTGTCAAGTTTTCAGGTTTTCAAGTCTAAACCTAACTTAATTTGCAAAACCCTAAAAACCTTAGGCTTTCCAAGTGTTTAACGTTAAAAACAAACCCTAGGTCATGGCACCTCTGTTTCAATGTTACTTTTTTGATCCACTTAAGTCATGTGTTTTAATAAAGTCACCTTGTCGCGTTACTCCAAACGAATATTCCGTAAGTCTTCCCGACTTTGCATTTTCCTTTGGTCACGTGGTCTCTTTTAACTTTAGAATATTCCTTTGGCATTTTGAGACTCAGCGATTTCTTCATGTCGGGTAGTCGCAAGATAATTATATCATAAGCTTTATGTAGAAGGGACCCACTGTTTAGTCGGGTAATCACAGGAAATTCTCAACAGTTATCAAAATGTCTTCTGACTTCATGATTACTTCATGTCACTTTATCACCAAATGAATCCAAAATTAAAAGTTAGCCAAAGCCTTTATTCGCGAGGTCTCGAGATGGAACAGTGGTTAAGAGATTTTGACTAAGACTTCGCGACTGACCGTCTGAGGTTTGCAGTAAAGTATAGTCAGGATGTCGCCAGAACAAGATGATGACTCAGTTCTCCATTATGCAGTAAGTGAAAAAATGACTAGGTGACATGTGTCATAAGGTGAGTGGATGTTAAGGTTCTATTGAATGGTTGCTAGAAGGAGAAAATGGACTTAGCGATAGTGAGACTAGGTGCTTTGCCTTCAGTCACAGTGTCTGAGAAATATTTAAGGGTATACACAAACATTCAGCGATTAAGCGACGGCCGTAGGATAGAGAAATCAGAGGATCTAGTGGTGGTCACCTATTCGGAGAAGAAAAGTGCCCAAAGGGAAAATTCCTCCCGACTTGGTGATTAAGTTATGTCGCGTAGTTGTCAGAAGTGGAAAAAGGGTGCATATAACCTGTTATGGTAAAATTAAACACTCAGAACTTGTATTCCGCGATTGGGCGACTAGGTGTGGTTGCATAGTCTTGACATGGAATAGAAACACTCAGCGACTAGGAGATAACTGTAAAAGGTTAAAGGCAACAGTTAGTCACAAGGTCTCTGAAAGGATAATGACTTAATGTTAACTGTGTGCGACTATGATTTCAATTGGGCCGCGTGATCGCCAAATCATGACTCGGGTCAGCCAAAGGTAAGAAAATGCATTATCACCATGTCTTGAGATAAATCATGGGTTAGTGATAGAGGCCCATGAAAAAGAGACTTTATGCATTTGCACAGTCGCCTGATTCCCAAAATCTAAAAAATGGCGGCATTTTTTGATGTGACTATATGAATCGCTCAGTAACCAATCACAGGCTTGCATTTTGATTACTGTGCAAAAAGAGTAGCTGAGATGTAAGACAGTTAACGAATCATAATGTGACATGTCAGCTCTTTTAAATTTCATATGATTGTTCTGAGGATTCATTTTTTAAAATTGGATTTCCTATCAACTTCATGCAACCACGGCTAGGTTTTTGTTCAAGTTCACAGTATGTCGAATTAATGACAGAACTGATGTTTTCTGATTATGAGTTGCGTACCTTGAATGATGGCTATAAGGAGTTGATGGTGCATTCATTTGCATTCACCATTCTTTCAGTCTTCAAAGCCTAAGTTGCTACGTTTTCAAAAAAAAGAGATATTTTTCTCAGTTTGCAGTGTCTCCAAAATTGATCAAAGAGTTATAAATTTTAGGAAATTGTGCATAGAACAGTTAGTTGATCTTTGAGATAGATTTGTTTCAATATTAGGAAGGAGTAAGAGATTCAGGGTGTTGCAAGTATGAGTGGGGCTATGAGTGTTTCTTCGACAAGTGGAGGCAGTGAAGAGGAACATAAAGGAAAGGTGAGTTTTTCTAATGAATTCCTCTGTCTCCTGCCTAGTTCAACGCAGAATAAGAAGGCTAATGCTAATGTTCTCCTTGATGAGTACAAAGACATTTGAGATGATGTGACTCCAGGCACAACAGGTTTCTCCCTTTTCAATTATATCTCTAAGAATCCTGATAAGCCCATCCCAGTATCAAACCCTTGGACCTGTGGTTTGGCTAGGTTACTTGTTCCTGATGTCTTCCTAGATGTAGACCTATTCTTAGACCTAGCCAATCACTATGATGTTTTGACAAAGAC
>MU226353.1:110763-122952 GCA_018584345.1 Thuja plicata
AGGTCCAGATGGGAGATATGATAAAAGGATTTGGGTATAGCCCAAAATCTTAGGCTTTTGCAATGTGGAGCCTAAGCCCAAAAGACCAAAAGCCCCAATTAGTAAATATCCAAGAAAATATGGTGGGAAATCAAATGGTGTGGTGTGTACAAAATACAAGGGACTTAGAAATTTCTCAAATTATGACACACTAGGCTCACCTGAATGAAGATAAGACTAAACAATTGTCTGAGAGGTATAGTACTTTGTTGGAGGAAACAAGTGCATTATCTAAAGACAGGGATATGTGCCACATACAACTGTACCAGCGGGATCAGATGATCAAGACATTAACAAAAGAATTAGAAGCAAAGTCTGAGGTGGTATATGTACCTGCACAACCACCACCAATGCAAATTGAGGATAAGCCTAAGTCAAAGGAGGCTGTGGAACAAAAGGTAGATGAAGAAAAGGGAAATGCAATTTCTTTGAAGGCATTCAAAGGCATACTACAACATAGAATTGAGATTCTAAAGGATAAAACCGATGTTGTAGTCAATAGATACAATAAGTTGCTAGCTTTGCATACTGAGGTAATGGGGTACCTTGCCATTCTAAACCCTTACTTTACTAAGTGGTCTGCTAGGGAAAATTTATTTGAGAAGTTGTCATCTTTACAATCCATAAGACCAGATTTTCCTGAAATAGTAACTGAAGTGGGAGATGAGATCAAAAGAGTCAATATTGCTCTCTCATTCTTTAAAGGAAAATTAAATCAGATAGAGGTCAAATTGAGCCTCTTTTCAAATGATTTTAATAAGTTTATTCCTTCCTTAAGGGGAGATGATGACCAAGTAAAGGCTGTAGATGCCTGGAAGAGTGAGATTGACAGCAAGATGCCTAGTGAAGATTCATTTGTCTTGGGAGAAGATGTTGATATAGAAGGATTCAATAAAATATTGGATGAAGCCTTCAAGGCAGAGACTGATATCAACAAATTCCTACTTGATGTCAAAAACATCACTGATGCTAGATGGGATAGACAAAAGGTGCAAGTACAGAGTACTCAAGACTTTAATTGGCCATCAGACAATAAAGTGAAAGCTATGGAAGTGATGACTACACCAAAGAAAAAGAAGCCAGTAGTGGAAGAAGAAATCTTGGATGATGAGTAAGGTGAACACTTGGCACTGCACTGTTCAAAGACAAGAGGGACAGTTATTGTAAAAGGAGAATGTAGGTGAGTATGTGAGCACAGCTATCTAGACTCAACATAAATACTACCAGCTACCTTCTATATCAATCTGATTGCAGTCAAAAGATCGGGTGAAGAACCAAGAATATCTGTTATATCTTTTTGACTTGGTCTTTCCACCGCTTTCTCTCTCTTTATTTTTGTCTCTGTTGTAACTTTAGGGTTAGGTTTTCTATGACCATCCGAAGCTTGTTGCATCCTTAAGGGATTCCAAGATGGTAAAAAACCTATATATAGAAAAAGAGTTGTAAATGTAAAAAGGGAGTCCTGGATGTTGGAGTTTTTTGGAAAAGAGATAATATACTGCAGAATTTAGATGTTTTGAACTTCTTTCTATCCTTTGATGTTGTATAATCTTTCATGTATGGAAAGCTAGATCATATAAATAATATACAGTGCAATTTTACTCTCTTCCATTGTTGTCTCTTTATTCTCTGTGTATGCTCTTTTATGTTAAATTTACAAGGTATTCTGAAGCATTTTGGTTATTAGGTAACTATCTGATTACTTGGAAGTTTCTTTTGAGGAAAGAACTAAGTTTTGTGAGTAGTTTCAGGGAGCATACTGCTTTGTTTAAGGATTTGATACAATAGTTTAGAGGTGACAGGGTAACTTTTAAGGCAACTTATCTAAATTGCATGTGGGTTGTAAGGTAGCTTACTATATTTTGTTTCTATGAAATCTTAGCTTATTTGACGCTATAGCCCAAAAGATAGGAACTGGTCCAGAAATTAGTCTGATAATCTATCTTTGTCCAAGTTATTTCAAGGTGTCAAAACCAATTTAATCAAAATATTCTTGTTACTAAGAACAAACTGAACTCAGTAAGGACCTATGTTAGCAGGACAGTGTCCATTTTAGTGATTCCTTGGAGACTGAATCATTAGGTTATCCCTCCTATAAGAAAAGGAAGAAGGATGAAAATCCTTGTATCACTGGTATTTGCTATATTTACAATCATAGTCTGTATGGTTAAATCTTGCATCTGGTTATGCTTGGTCATTTGCAAGGTGATTTATAAGTTGGTTTAACAAAGATACATAGCAAATCAGTGTGCACACTATAACATACTATGTAAATAGCAATCATAAAAGGTAAAACCTGCCTGAGTATATGTGGAACTCAAAAATGAAGAAGGACCTTATCCAGTCCTTAGCAATTAGGATTTTCTTGTCTCTGAATCAGTATTAGAAGGCATGGTGTTCAAGTAGTTATTTCAAGCACTGTGATTCATACAAGAAAAATCCCTAACAAATTGGCAACTCTACTGGGGGACAAAGATTGTAAAGTCTTGAAGAACTATTCAGAAATCTCTGATGTCAAGGTTTGAAAGTTTTATGAAATCCCAGTTGTTATTGTCATATTAGCCCTTGATAGCTATTCATTCATCCCAATTTATTGGGTGGTGAATCTAAAAGGAAATCTCTGTGATCAGTGCAAAACAAATAAATGTCTTACAGAATGAATACTAGGTCAAGAGTAAGAACTGACCCAGAAAAGGTGTTGTATGAAGGAATCCCATTGACCTTAGAGTTGGAGCCTCTTGGAGAAAAAAGAAAAATCAGGTTGATATGGATGAAACACCCTTAAAAGGTGGAGAAACAAATATCAGGAATGATAGGAATACTATTTAGCACTCTCATGATGGAAATACTTCAGACTATGAGGAGGTTACTGAAAATGTATTAGATACACCCACACTCACTTCTACTTCAAATGAAAGAGAAGAAATTACTACACCAAGTTCAGATTTAGAAGATGCCCCTTCTGATATGCTGGCCAATGAAGAGAATTTTATTTTGAAGCAGCTCGCCCTAGTCCAACAAATGAAAAAGGAAAGAGAAATCAGAAAGAAAAAGAATGACTATAAGGCTCTTGATAATAGTAGAAAAAGATTTCCAAAACACCAAACTATGAAAGAAATAGAGAAGCCTCAGAAAAACAAAGAAATACCATTTACTCATAAAGCTTCTATCTTACAAATAAATAAGGGTAAACAGAAGATGGGTGAACATGGAGATCAAGAACCTAAATTTCACAAGTCTTTTGTTGAACAAATGTCAAAGTTAGAAATTGATTTGGAAAAATTAAGAATTGAAAAAGAAACCATGGAAAAAATGTTGGAAAAAGCCCAAATGGAAGCTGCTACAATTGAAATGAAGAAAAAGATAGATTTTCTACAATCTTCAAAGTATTCTTTTTATGGGCCAGAGAATAATACATCTTCTAGAGGAAAAGCTACTATGGCTAAAAAAGATGATAGTTTTCAAAGGAAACCACTACATAATGAGAGATATAAACAATTTGACTTTGTTGGTATCCCTGGATACCCTAATGCCTTTCCTAAAGATGTGGGTGATACAGGAGAAAAGATCCCAAAGTTTGCTGGTAATAATGTGATTTCTTGTGAGACACATTTAAGAAAATTCATTGACTTTGTTGATGACTTGAATATCACCCATGAATATGTACTAATGAAACTATTTGTTCAGTCCCTTGTTGAAGATGCAAGAGAATGGTTTAGAAGCCTTTCTAATGGCTTTGTTGTTTTTATGGATGAGTTGATTGAGTTATTTAAAGATTAGTATGGAGACAAAACAAATAAGGGCTTTTTATTGAATGAGTTCAATAATATCAAGAAAAATTACAATGAAGAGGTTACAGAATCTAATACGAGATTTCAAAGAGCTATGCATAAACTCTTTCAGAAGATAAAGCTAGATGAGGAAGTATGTCTAGAAACTTATTTAAATGCCTTTGATTCCAAAATGGGATATTCTCTGAGAGATAAAAATCCTAGAACACTCACTGATGCTTATAAGATAGCATTCAATATTGAAATGAATAGAAGAGTATCTGGTAAGTTGAATAGGAGAGATGATCCTAGGTTTAGTAGGAGCAATTTGAAAGAACCAGAATACAAGGAATATAGAGCTCCTCAAAACAATAAATATCTTTACAATAATTCTTATAATCCTCAGAACAGAATGAAAAATCACCCATATGGAACTCAGTTTAAAGATGGAAAGCCTGTCATTGCACCTAAAAGGGAAAGAACAGATAATAAGACTCCAGACCCTCTTCATAAGAGTTCAGTCCATTTCTGCAATGAGGAGACTTGGTGTGAGGCATGTGAGGAACCTCATAATCCTAATTTTTGTGTCATTTCCTTGGATCTAAAAGCAAATGAGGAACAAGAAAATCATGAAGGGGAACAGTGTGATCATAGTATGACTAACACTTATTCATGCCACGATACTGATTCAAATAGTGAAGAGGAAAATCATGATTTCTATGTTTCACAAAGGAGGGTTGAAAATCACCGGCAACAAATCTTATCTGACAATGAAGTTGATGAAACTGATCATAATATTAGATGTTATACTCAAGATGGACAAGAAGTTCCACTTATAAGAAAAGCTTCAGATGAAGAGAAGGCTAGAATTACTGCTGAGTTAGTAAATAAAGCTAGAAGTAATTACCATTTAAGAAACAGGGTGGTAGGTGGAACTGGTGGCCAGCCCTCTGGAGTTTTCATAAAAGACAATAAACCAGACACTAAGTACATTTAGAAAAAAGAAGAACCTAGAGAAAATGTCAATAAGCACAAGGTCAAGATCATCACAAAAGCTATAGAGCCAAATGATATACAAGATGAAAAGGGTCAAGAGAAAATTGTCCCTGTTCAAAAGACAGACAATAAAAGGTTGAAAGAACCATTTCAAAAGAAACATAGTGAAGATAATGAAGTTGTCATTGATAATTAAAAACATGCAAATATTTGTTATACTCCAGTTGACTTGGGTCAATGTTTGTCTCAGATGACAGTTAAGGTACCATTTCTGGAAATGATGAGGATCAAAGAACATAAGGAAAAGGTGATGTCATTATTAAACAATGTACCTGTAATAAAAGTCCAAAACCCAGTATGTGTATCTGAGATGCCACCTATCAAGGGAAATGAGGACGAGATGTTAACATCTAAGATCCCTCAAATATTATTGAATGCTACTTCTTCTCCAAAGGTGGTGGACCCATTTTTTATTTCATTAATAATCAATAATAAAATGCTCAAGAATTGTATGATTGATTCAGGAGCCTCAAATACAGTTATGCCGGTTGAGATCATGAAGGCAATGGGCCTACAAGTTGACACACCTTATGGGAGGTGTAGAGCTATGGATTCTAGGGAAGTCCCTGTAATTGGTACCATTGAGGCCATGCCCTATAGACTGTCACTTTGCCCTGATATAGTGATGACAATGAATGTTCTTGTGGTTGATATACTACCTCATTATGGCATGTTATTATCAAGAAAGTGGAGTGCCTCAATGGGAGGAAGTATACAAAATGATTTTTCATTTGCTACTCTCAATATTTCTGGAGAGAATGTCAATGTTTTGAGAGAAAGCCGAACTCCCCACATGATAGAAAAATATGAGGATACTTATGTTAATTGTTGCATTGACATAGACATGGAAAATTTCAGAATGCAACAGGATGATCATAAAAATCAAGAAGTTGACCTTTTAAACAAATAATTAATCTTACAAGAAGATGGGATATGGAAAATGTACTTTGATGGTGCTTTCTCTAAAGAAGGATCAGGGAGAGGAGTATTATTGATATCCCCATCAGGTACAACTTTTAAATACTCCTTTCTACTAGCTTTTCAGTGTACCAATAATACTGCAGAATATGAGGCCTTATTTTTAGGACTTGAAATTTCTATCAAACATGGTATAAAATGTTTAAAGGTTTATGGTGATTCTGAGTTAGTGGTAGCACAAGTCAGATCCAAATATGCTGTAAAAATGACAGATTGAAAATATACAAACATGCTATTTGGGATCAACTTGAAATGTTTGATGCTTTTAATATAACCTGGTTGGAAAGGTCATGTTAGGGATTTTTCATGTATGAATCACAGTGCTTCAAATGACTACTTGAACACTATGCCTTCTAATACTGATTCAGAGACAAGAAAAGCCTAATTGCTAAGGACTGGATAAGGTCCTTCTTCATTTTTGAGCTCCACATATACTCAGGCAGGTTTTACCTTTTATGATTGTTGTTTACACATTATTTTAAAATGTGGACACTGATTTGCTATGTACCTTTGTTAAATCAACTTATAAATCATCTTACAAATGACCAAGCATAACTAGATGCAAGATTTAACCATACAGACTATGATTGTAAATATAGAAAATATCAGTGATACAAGGATATTCATCCTTCTTCCTTTTGATATAGGAGGGATAACCTAATGATCCACTCTTCAAGGGATCAACAAACTAAATAGTATCCTGCTGATACAAATCCTTATGAGTTCAATTCATTTGTTCTTAGTAACAAGAGTATTTTGATTAAATGATTTTTTATATTGGATGGGGAACATACTGCAAACAATACTCTAGACCAGTGCCTATCCATTGGGCAAAGAGTCAATGAAAACATGAATCAACAGAGATAAAATAACAGAGATACTGTAGAGTGCCTTACAAACTACATTTGGCTAAGATAGAGTGCCTTACAAACTATCCTCTCATATACATACATCTGCATCAAATCCTTATCATAGTGTTTTTCTCTCTGAAATCATCTATGAAACTTAGTCCTCTCCTTGAAAGTAACTCATAAACAATTAGACAAACTACCTTATAGCTGGTGTATTTCAAATGCCTTACAAGTGAAACACACTAGAGCACAAACATAATGCAAAGAGACAAGATAATACAAAAGAGGGAAAATCCACACTGTATTCTATTACTGTATTCTGCTTCAACACATCCAGACAAGAAGCTTTCATAAATATACAAAGATACAGAAGTATAACTTACAATAAAATTTCCACATGACCAACAGGGACCTGCTCTGGGCAGAGGAAAAGGAACCAAGAGAACTAGCAAAAATAGGAAATACAACCAACAATGGCTCTGACTGAGGACGGTTAAAAGCAAGTTTATACCGAGAACCACAGATCTCTGGAGTAGCAGACCACTCCAAAAACTTCAAAAATCAGATTTTATCTTTCCTCTTCTTCTTTCCTTCTCAAAAACTTTTCAAAAAATTCCTCTCTTCTCAAAAACGGGGAAACCTCTAACTGAAAGCAAACACACAACTGAAAGGAAAGAAACTGTACAACATGTACATTATCTACAAGTGGCCCAAAACCCTACAAACTGATATTAATTCTTACCTCTGTCAAACACAAAGCTCTTTGCCCCATTTTTCAAAAATATGATAACACTGCCACTCTCAACTGTCGGATCCAAGCAACTGTCATCATGTATCAATTTATCATATGGCAACAAATCTGCATATTCTTCATATGAGCCTCTATAAACATTAGGCAAATTGTCATCATAAAGAAATTGTGGCATATATATGTCATGTTCATTAGATAAGAATACACTCTGATATCTACGACATTTGTCATCTTTGATTTGCGAGCCACAACTTAAAAACTCACCATTCAGCTGAAAGGGGGAAAACTCAATCTTTATGATACCGCTTGGGAAAGCCTTATGAGGTTCATTCACATACATCATTTGCATCTCAAAAGAAAACATATCTTTATCTCCATGAAAAATTTATGAGGCCTCATCATTTGGAAAATGATCATCAAACTTAGGGAACTCATCAGATATAACATGATGAATCATCTTAGGATATGGATCAACAATCTCAGCATCAAAAATAGGAGGATCTTGCATTTCATCATCATTAAACAAGCTCAAAGAAAAGTGGTGGGTGGGAGGGAAAATACCAGCACTTTGAATTCCTTCTTTTGAAACTTGAGCCACTGATTGACCATCATCTAATAGTTCAAAGGCAGACTTAGAATCAAAACAAGATTCAAAATCCACACTATTTCTAAATCAGCACTCAACTCCATACTTAGATTTTCCACATCTACTGAATTTGAAACCACACTGAAAACCTCACCATCTGATAAATCAAACTAAATTTTATTAGAGCAGAATGAAGGAGTGCAAGAAGAAATAGTATCATGTATGTCAAAATCAGAATGCACTGATTCATTTTCCCTGTCAAAATCAATATGTGTTGGAGATGAAATCTCAAAGATTTTATTTCCTGAATATCTGAGATACTCAAAAGATAAAACTTCTGCAATTTGTTCACTGTGAAGGGAACAATAGTCATCTTCCTCATTTATCTCCTTATTGTCTTCTTGCATGATGCTGCAAATTTCTTCATTGTTGGAGTCTTGTAGTGAAACCTCTGAAATCATATCTTCTTGTATAATGACCTCACTACAAACACTTATGTCTGCATCATAACTGTTATCTTGCTGGCTGCATATATCTTCCTCTGTGTCTTGATGTTCGTATAACTTATTGTCAATATTAATATCAGCAATATCTTTACCAGCAATAGATTCTTTATCATCACTAAGTATATACTCATCTTCATCGCTTTGAATATCATTAAATTCAGATTCACTGTCAGATTTATCATCAATATCTTCAACAATCTCAAAAAATTTAGATTCATCATCACTTATTGCTATTTGGTTCAGCAATTCCAATTTTAATTGGTCAATTCTGATTTGAGCCTGTCTATTTGCCTCTTGTTTTTTCATTTTCTTTCTGATGGCCGATAGTTTCTTAATAAGTTCCTCCTCAAGATCCTCTTTATCATCATCTGAATGTGACATAGATTCTTCAACATAGGATATAGCATAAGAAGCACTATTGTCCTCTGTGTTACCATATTTTTCAACAAAACATTTTTCCATTTCAGCTATAGATCCTATTGAATCATGAGGTAAATCCTTAAACCACTCCCTAGCATTATCGACTAGAGATATTGCAAACAAATTCATTAGTACATCCTCATGTGTTATGTCATGATCATCAATCAAATCTGAAAACTTTTCTAAATGATCCTCAGCTGATTGTTCTCCAAAACCAGTAAACTTTGGCAAAATCTCTTTAACCTTAGATGGGATATGATTCAGGTATCCAGGGATACCCACAAAACTAATTGCCCCATACAAATTTCCACCCCTCCAATTAAAATATTGTGACATCTCAGCAGTTAAAAATTTACAAACTGCCACTCTTACACATTTCCTTCAAATTTTGCACAGATGCAAGTAAAACTTGAAACATGTAAACCTCTTTTTTAACTGATTCCTTTTTGATTTAGTGCTGTAATCACTTGATAAGGAAAATTATAAAAAAATTTGAAAATACCAGGATGTATTTGTGCTGTTGCAAAACATGTGTGCTTTGAAGACACCTTTAAAATCAGCCTCAAAACATGTAAACTATCTGCTGTCACTGTTGCTGCAAGCTCACCTTCTTTGTAATCTTTCTTTCACATGCACACTGGTGCAAATCAGAGCTCAGAGTCGCCACTCACTATTAGTGAGATCAGGTAGAAACTTTTAAATAGTTTTGCAGCAAACAACACACAGACTTGAGTCTTTTTATGAAACATAAGGAATATATCATTTCTTTTTTGCAACACATGACTCTATGACTGTCTTTCTATTGACTTACTTCCAGAAATTCAGATTTCTTTAATAATATTTGTATACTTAATCCCCAGCGGAGTCGCCACTTTGTCAGGGATTTTTCTTGTATGAATCATAGTGCTTGAAATGACTACTTGAACACTATGCCTTCTAATACTGATTCATAGACAAGAAAAGCCTAATTGCTAAGGACTGGATAAGGTCCTTCTTCATTTTTGAGCTCCACATATACTCAGGCAGGTTTTACCTTTTATGATTGTTGTTTACACAGTATTTTAAAATGTGGACACTGATTTGCTATGTACCTTTGTTAAATCAACTTATAAATTATATTACAAATGACCAAGCATAACCAGATGCAAGATTTAAATATATAGAATATGATTGTAAATATAGAAAATATCAGTGATACAAGGATATTCATCCTTCTTCCTTTTGATATAGGAGGGATAACCTAATGATCCACTCTTCAAGGGATCAACAAACTGAATAGTATCCTGCTGATACAAATCCTTATGAGTTCAGTTCATTTGTTCTTAGTAACAAGAGTATTTTGATTAAATGATTTTTGATATTGGATGGGGAACATACTACAAACCATACTCAAGACTAGTTCCTATCCATTGGGCAAAGAGTCAATGAAAACATGAATCAACAGAGATAAAATAACAAAGATACTGTAGAGTGCCTTACAAACTACATGTGGCTGAGATAGAGTGTCGTACAAACTATCCTCTCATATACATACATCTGCATCAAATCCTTATCACAGTGTTTTTCTCTCTAAAATCATCTATGAAACTTAGTCCTCTCCTTGAAAGGAACTCATAAACAATTAGATAAACTACCTTATAGTTGGTGTATTTCAAATGCCTCACAAGTGAAACACACTAGAGCACAAACATAATGCAAAGAGACAAGATAATACGAAAGAGGGAAAATCCACACTGTATTCTATTATTGTATTCTACTTCAACACATCTAGACAAGAAGCTTTCATAAATATACAAAGATACAGAAGTATAACTTACAATAAAATTTCCACATGACCAACAGGGACCTGCTCTGGGCAGAGGAAAAGGAACCAAGAGAGCTAGAAAAAATAAGAAATACAACCAACAGGTCAAAGAATATTAGGGCTAATTTTCTAGCAAATGTTGCTTTGAAAAATGATGATTTGACCTTACATGGAGTATCAATACTCGAAGTTAAGACAAGACCAGTTATCCTGGATAATGTATATAACTGGCAAGTGTTCAAAGATGATCAAGATATTCTGAGGTTCATGCAATTTTTAGATCAGTATGAAAACTAGAGCATAGATTGCAGTTCCTTATTAGAATCAGATGATGGAAAGGAATACATCTTGGGAAATGAAGTTGTTCAATTGAGTTCTAATCAGATTCTTATGGGATTGGTTGAACTTGAAGCATTGTTTGTTAGTAAGCAAAATGATTCAGCAAAGATAAGCAATGCCAATGCAGAAGATTTGGAAGAAATAAATTTAGGATCAGAAAACAGTCATCAGATAGTTTATATTGGAAAAGCTTTGGACTCTCATGTAAGGGTAAATTTGATCAAATTACTAAGAAAATAAAAGCATGTTTTTTCTTGGTCATATGAGGACTTGAAGGCATATAGAGAGGACTTTTTCCAACATGAGATTCCTTTGAAATTAGATATCAAGCCATTTAGATTGAAACAAAGGCCCATTAACCCCTTGTTGGCCTGATGCAGGAGCATCCCAAGGTAGTTGGCTATCCTGCATGTTTGGGAGATTTGATGGAGTTGTGTGGACTTATTTTCATGTGTGAGGGATTTGGTAGAGTTGTGTGGACCTACTTGGGTCTTTGGAAATTGGTTTTGATGTATTTAATGGAACTTGGCATGGTCTTGGTTGCTTGGCATGGACTGGGAGGAGATCGGCCTTGCTTAGGAATTTGGTGCCTATTACAAGCCATATAATTAATTTTCCACAAAGAGTTAGAGGATGAAAATTTCAAGGATTGAAGAGGGCCTAGATTTCTACATACGGCTCAAAGAACAAGTCCTAATTCATCTGAGCTAGGAGATATCATGATTTTACTAAGACAACTATTTTGGGCATTTAATTATTGTTGTTGGCTGACTTGTGGAATTTAATTTTGGTATTTATATTTAATTTATGTTCATGGCTAACCTGTGGCTTAGATTGGTATAAGTAGGGGTTTTGGGGGAAGTCTTTAGTCATTCATTCATTCATCTTGGAGAAGAGGAAGAGGTAGAGAAGTGAGTTTTGAGAAGAGCTAGTGACTGCGGCTTCGGAAATAAGGGGATTGTTTGGTGGGCTTGCGAGCACAAGTTTAGATCTTCCTTGGGGGTTCCTACCAGTGTGTGGATCTAGGCTAGCTAGAGTTTAGTTTGGATCTTGCGAGATCTTACAGAGTTTCTATTGTAATTGCATTGT